>QEPC01009488.1:2940606-2951638 GCA_003113815.1 Sphenodon punctatus | reverse complement strand
GAAAAAAAAAAAAAAAAAAAAAAAGGAGGTACAGCCGAGTATCATCAGCATATTGGTGACATCGCACCCCGAACCCTCTCACGACCTCCCCCAAGGGCTGCATATATACGTTAAATAATAATGGAGACAGAATGGAACCTTGCCGAACGCCGCAGGACAAGGCATGGGGGCAAGATGTTTCAGTCCCCCCCGCCCCCACTGGCTTCTCCCAGAGAGGAATGAGCGGAACCATCCAAGAACAGTCCCGTCCAGACGCTCCAGGTCTCGCAACCATCTCAACAGCAGTCCATGGTCCACGGTATCAAAAGCAGCCGCAAGATCTAGCAGGATAAGAAATGTAGAACATCCTGCATCCATCTCCTGGCGGAGATCGTCCACCAAGGCCACCAACACTGTCTCCGTGCCACAGCCGGGACGGAACCCAGATTGAAAAGGGTCTAGGAAACCAATGCCATCTAGATGCGCCTGGAGCTGAATCGCCACCAACAGGTCGTGATCCAGCGACAGGTCGGTAGCTGGCGAGTGCGTCCACATCTAATGGTTTCTTCAGCAGGGGGTGCGTCACAGCCTCCTTGAGGCTGGGTGACAACCTCCCCTGCCGCAGGGACGCGCTAACCACTCTTGCCAACACCGTCCCCAATGTCTCCCTGGAGGCTTTCACCAACCAGGATGGGCATGGATCAAGTTCACAACTGGTGGCTCTCACAGACCCCAGGACATCCACCGCATCGGCCGGCGTCACTTCCTGAAACTCCCCCCACAAAGTTGGACCAGACAGGGCCTCCGTAACCTCGCGCTCACCACCAGCTGCCCCCAACCCGGTGTCAAAGTCACTCTGAATCCGAGCGATCTTGTCTGCAAAGTAGTTGACAGCTCTGTGTGAGCTATTTAAGCTCTATGTGAGCACAGATCCTTTGAAACTGGGCTGCTCCAAGTAACAGTTTGCTCCAAATTAAAAATATAAAGATCTTGGAAGTCTATATGTGTGCCTCTCTCTCTGTGTGTGTGTGTGTGTGTGTGTGTGTGTGTGTCTAAGAGAGTTTCGGCTGAATGTTCACGGAGTTTCACCACTCAGTCAAGACAGAACAGTGCTACATTGTGTGTTCTGGTAAAGAAGTGGATCACCTGGAAATATTGCCTTGTTCCAAAGGATGCATGCTACAGGACTGCAGTTCAATTCTCTAAAAGAACTATATACACAGGTCCATGCATGTTCATAGAACCCTCTGAGAAGCAAACATGAATTTCTTGTCAGAAAGGGAGCCTTGTGCAAAGCTCACTATTAACGAATCTTTGCACTCTGTAATGTCTGAGCCAGCGCAGGCTAGTGGATACAGCGCTGGACTTAGGGCCTTTTCACACAAGACGCCTCCACCCGTCTCCACGCAGTTTGACTGCGTGGAGATGAGTGGAGGGAACCTGTGCGAATGCCGCAGTGGATGGATGGAGGTATGTGCGCGTGCTCCACCCATCACCCACACATGGAGGCATTAGGGAAAATGGAAGTGTCTCCGTGCATGGAGATGGGTGTGCACCCATGGGAACGGTCCCACACCCATCTCCACCCACCGGCCTGAACCCCACCCCCTCCATGGGGCCGCCGGTCCGTTTGAAGAGGTCCTTAGATGACCAGGGTTCAAATCTAGCCTTAGCCATGAGCTTACTGGGTGGACCTCAGCAGGTCACTATGGCCCTTTTCACACAGGTGCCCCCCCATCCACTGCACACCTGTGTAGTGGGCGCCTGTGCGAACACTGCCCGTGGGGCATGGGTGGGTGCCCATAGGAACGGCGGCCGCGGTGGGTGGGGGTGTGTGCACGCTCCCCCTATCTCCACCCATCACCCACACACAGAGCAACGGGCTCCAATGCCAGTTGTTCTGTGCGTGGAGATGGGTGCGCCCGTAGGAACGGGTGCACATCCACCTCCACCCACTGCAGGTGCACACCTATCCCCCCCACCCACTGCAGCCCATTTGAAAAGGGCCTCTCTCTCACACTCAGTTACCCACCTGTAAGATGGGAAAGGCAATGGCCTACCTTGCAGGGCTATAGTGAGAAAGAACTATAGAAAAACTGTAGAGTTGTGTGCCAAGCCACAAGAAGAAGGTGAGTTACAAATTGAAATAAATAAATTTCTCTTTTACAAGTGAACTAGTATTGCACTGGGAAGAAATCTGAAATACTAGGAGCCCTTCAAAACCAGTTAAAATCATTTGGCTAGTTCAAAGTCTAACCAGTAGAAATAAGCATCTGAGGTTCCTGAATATTATTTCCCACCCTCATGTTATTGGCCCAAGAAACTAGCTATGAATCAGTGGCAGGCAGAAGAAAAATTCTCTCCAACTCAGACAGTGCCCTAAACCCACTCAATTTTTCTAAAGCTTTCCAGTGCCTCTCTCCCAACTCCATCTAAGCCCCCTTCCAAATAAAGACAATATGGGATTTCTTTTGAAGAGAGGTCAGTTTTTCATAGGGGCTCATTGTTGTAAGACATAGGATACTTGTAGCAGCGGGGGTCCCAGAGCTACAAGGGCGCTGGGTGTCAGTTTGGGGAATTAGCCAACCCCACTGCCATGCCCTTCCAGCCTACTCTGGCTCTATCCTCCAAGGGTGGGGGGTGCACTTTGTAGGGGTTCCCAGTGGGATCCCTACCCTTGGCCTCCAAACTCCCCTTATAGCCAACAAGTCCTACGTCTCCATATAGCACAGATTCATATCCTTGAGCTTATACCAAAGCCCTCTCAGTCTTCCACCCTAGTCTCAACCTGGGCAAGTCCTTCCTGCTCTAAGCAAGCCCTTCAGACAGGGTTCCTTCCCTGGAGCAGGGAGCCCACACCACTAGCTCCTACTCCTACGACATCTCCCTGTAGACTGAGCCCAGGCCTTATAAGGACCCCGAGAATGCTCAGTTCCCACTGTCTCTACTGAGCATGCCCCAGCACTTGGACTCCAGCAGGGTTCTTAGTCTCTACTGGGCATGCTTCAACAGGCTAATGCCTGACAGTATTAAGCTATCTACGGAACAGGGCTCCAATAGTCTCACAAGAGCCGTCTTGTTACACTATGGGCTGGTTCCCACAGACCCATGCATATGCACACAGCCCGCTGGCTTGCTCACTCAGCCCCCTCTTAAAGGGGCAGCAGCCCCAGAGGACTGCTCCCTGCTACAGTACTCCCTCCCTTTAGGTCTGGGCAAGCTGGTTTGATGGCACTCCAAGCCAATAATGGTCATAAAGGCTAGCAAATATGCAAGGAAGTATTTATTCATTCCAGAGACAGACATCCTGCAAGTTGCTGAGCAGCTCCTGAGAATGCTGAGCATCTTCAAAGTTTCATTCGTCCTCCTTTTGGGATCAAGACCTTGCACTAGTGTAAATAAGGAATGCTGCAACTACTGAATGCAAGACACAAGGACTAGGAATTGAGACAACCCTGGATTTCCCACATACCAGAACAGAACTGTTTGTTAGAGAGATTAAGAGCAAGGAAAGAAACCATTTCCAAAGATGAAAAGTGTGCAGCTTATTAACTCAGGACTTTCAGCATGTATTGCTAGTACTTTGCATTATGTTATTTGTGCTTAAAGATGGTTTAGCTATTATATAGATATTTTTTTTAATGCTTGTCATTTCCACAGTACTTCACAATCATTATCATGTTAATTCTCACAACTCATTGTTAAGTAGGCAAGTCAGTATTATTCTTCCCATTTCACTGATGGGGGCAATAAGGCTGAACAGCAGTGGCTTCCCATAGCCATGGCAGATCTGGGACATGAAAACCACATTTCTCACCATCAAGTTCTAATGCTCTGTCCATTAGGTTATACCACCTATCAGCTTATTATTCATGCTAGTATTTTCTCAAAATCCAAGGTTGTAGGATGGATTTCAACGAGATTACTGTGAAGCAAGTGGTTTCTGGATTGCAGCCATTGTTGGTGCAAAACATCCAAACTGACATGACAGAACAAAAAAGGCTGGGATATTCACCATGGACTAATTTTTTAGATTCAACTCAATCACCTGAGGTATCTTTACTACCCCACGTGTGTATCTTTTGCAAAAAAATGAAAAGTAGTGGTTCTACGACTTTGCCCTTTCAGGACATTGTCACCGGCACATCGGTGAACAATGTCCCCGAAGTACACCCTCTTACCATTTATCATTTTCATTCTGTAAAGCAAAACACACATTGACCAAAAAAAACACCACTACCCCAGAAATGCACTGATTTCCCCATGGGGTACATTTTCTACCCCAGCCAATGTTAAGCATAGGGGTAGAAAATACATCCCATGTGTTTTTGTATAGAAAAGTGCCCCAAGGCCCATGTAAATTCATCAACCAACTTTGGCTGATGGCTCAAGCAAACACTGCTGTCCTTCAAGCACTCTTAATGGCTCTTGGGCAGAGGCTACCCACAGAGACAAGCCCTAGGGAGTGGCAACCTCCCAGAAAAAGGGGCAAGGAGTGTTTGATCAATTTCCCAGAGGTTTTGCTTGCATGCAATGGCCCTGCAGGGTGGCTGTCTGTTCTGCAGTGCATGTGGAAGGGTGGGCAGGAGCCCAGCCATGGGGACCGGCACCATGGTGCCAACCTCTTCAAATATGTAACTCTGTTTGCAGGACATGAAGTGTGTGGGTATTGTGAAACACACTTACTACTTTTACCATAAACAAGGATATTTGAATAGGATAACGTTTACACCCCAAATCATAACCATGAACTTGGGGTAGAAAATACACCTCAAACACTAAAAATGTTTTTACAATCATGACAATGGAGCAAGGTTAAACATACATAAAGAATCGAATGACACTGTAATACACTATGCCATTCTGAGGTAAAAAAAAAAAAGATGGACACCAGAGGAGAAGAGTTTCACAGTCACTTGGGAAACGGCCTTTGCTGAACAGCCAGGTTAGAACTATATTCTCTCTACAAGATGTAATTAAAATACAAAGCAATATTGTTTTCGAAAAAGTACATAATGAATACCAGGCAGTTGCCCAGCAAATCACAAGAGGCTGGACTGATAAAAATCTCGCTATTATTGTTGTGTAGCATTGTTCAACATAGTGTTTTCTGGCTTTCAAACAACAATGAGAGGTGTGTGAATATTCAGAAAGAGGCTGGACTTAACGTACTTGTCAAATAAAACAAATGTCTCATGAAGGATGTTGGCCATTCTAGGCACAAGAAAGCTATCTAGGGATTCAATTTACAGACAAGTTCTTAAGGTAGAACGAAATGGGGGTGCTGCAGACCTATCACAATGAAACTAATGACCCAGTTTTGCCCATTGGATACTCAGATGCAAATCTCACTTCAATTATTCTCCCAAATCATTAATAGAAGCTGCATCTGGGTGTCTGAAGGCAGTGTTGGGCTGTAAAAGCATTAATTCTTGCCATATACACAGCATACGAGAAGCATTTATTCTGCATTAAACAATACCAATGACTTAAACTCATTCCCACAGTAAGAGCCAGAAATGAGGAGGGAGGCCTTGCATTGAGCCCTAAAGACAAACAAATCAAAACAGAAGAAAATCCCATAATGAGTTAGCCTGCTAGTAGTACCTCATCTTTTAAAGAACACTCTAATCTTGACTTACTTGGGTTACTGTCTTTTCCTCAGAAGCATCTGGTGAATGTAACTCAGAAACTAGGCACGGGATGGAGGGATCACTACGCTGATTCTACGCGCCAATGGGTATGCTCCTTAGTGCTCTACGATACTCAATTTTTTCTTACTCTGGAATCTTACAGAGCAGTCAAATTTCTGTTTCTCAACACCTGTGCTTCCTGTTTGCTTTAGGAGCAAAAATAGAGGTTACTTACCAGTAACTCTGTTCTTCGAGAGAGCTCCGTGTATTCTCACTATTGGGGTTCACTTCCTGCTCTGCAGGTACCGGAAAACCTCGTCAGCCGTCTCCAGGCAGAAGATAGTCTGGAAAGATCTAGAATAAGGTGAGGGCTCTGTCCTTCCCTCCCGCTCAGAGAAAAGCGCGGGCTCCAGATGGCGCGAGAGCGGGAGTCTATACGGGGGCGGAGCCCTCGCCGCCTCAGTTCCTTCCAACCCTGTCCCTGGAAGCCCCAGCAGGTTACGTCCAAGAGAGAGGGGAAGGTGGGCGGGTCGTGAGAATACGCGGAACTCTCTAGAAGAACAGAGTTACTGGTAAATAACCTCTATTTCTTCTTCGAGGATCTCTGCGATTCTCACTATTGGGAAAGTGAGTAGCAGTAAAAAGACATACCTCTGGTGGAGGGAGTCAAGGAGGTCAGTCAAATATGGAGTGTAAAATTGCTCTGCCCACTCCAGAGTCTATCCTGATCGCCAGGTCTAGAGAGTAGTGCTTGGTGAAGGTATGCACAGAGGACCACGTGGCAGCCTTGCAAATGTCCTGGATGAGGACTCAATGGAAGTTGGCAATCGATGAGGCGACTGCCCTGGTGGAATGGGCACGAATATGAGAAAAGAGTGAGTGAGTGAGTGAGTGAGTGTGTCTTGCCCGCCCGTTCATAGCATCTCCGTATGCAGAGAAGAATCCATTTAGAGAGTCTCTGGGACATACTCCTAACTCTGATGCGTTGGCCACCATAGCAGATGAATAATGCATCAGATGCTCTGAAGGAACGAGTGCGAGAGATGTAAAAGGATAGCGCTCATTTAACATCGAGAGTATGGAGAGTTCGGTCTGCTGGGGAGGAATGCGGCTTTGAGAAAAAGACAGGTAAGGAGATGGTTTGGTTTAAATGAAAGGGAGAAACCACCTTAGGGATGAAGGAAGGATTCGTCCTGAGGTCCACCTTGTCAAGGTGGAAAATAGCGTAAGGAGGAGAGGCTTGTAGTGCAGAGAGCTCTGAAACTCTCCTAGCAGAAGTGATAGCCAGCAAGAAAGCTGTTTTAATAGAGAGGTTCTTTAGAGAAGATGTCATGGGTTCAAAGCGGGGCCCCATCAAATTGGTTAGAACAAGATTAAGGTCCCACGGCGGGGTAGGGCGGGAGGATGGAGGGAAGGAGTTGATCAATCCTCTCCTGAAGGTTCTCATGAGGGGGTGAGTGAAGAGCGTGTCCGTTCCAGGTGGGCAGAGTCGAGAAGAGAGTGCAGCGAGGTGCACCTTCAGGGATGAGATGGAGAGTCCAGACTCGTGGAGGTGTATCAGGTAAGAAAGACGTGGTTCATGGATATATTGTCTAAATTACAGGGTAGCGAGGCGCACCAAGCCGAGAGACAGGTCCACTTAGCTGTATAGCAAGATCGGGTAGAAGGACGACGAGAGTTAAGCAGGATCCGTGCCACGTCTGGAGAGGCACCGATCATCAGGGCCTGATTAACCAGGCAGAGAGGTGGAGGGTAGGTCGTGGTGGAGGATAGTCCCTAGTTCTCGGGAGAGGAAGAGTGACGACATCGACTGAGATGGCCCGAAGTGTCTGATACCAGGGTTGGCGTAGCCAAGCTGGAGAAGCTGGAGCTATCAGAATGACATGAGCACAGTCTGTTTGAATCTTGTGGAGAACCCTGTAAATCAAGGGACTGGGCGGGAACGCATAGAGCAAGGGCCCCTTCCAGGAGATGGCGAAGGCATTGGAGATCGATCCTTGCACTTGGTCCACCCTGCTGCAAAAGTTGTGAAGTTTTGCGTTCTCTCAAGAAGCGAAGAGGTCTATGGAGGGGGTGCCCCATAATTGGAAGAGATCTGCCAGGACAGAGTCTTTAAGGGTCCATTTGTGTTGGTCGGTGGATCTGTGACTGAGCTGGTTGGCCAGGGAGTTGTCCTGTCCCGCTAGGTGAACAGCGTGTAGGTGAATTTTGTGGTGGATGCACCAAGCCCAGATGGCCTGGGCCTCCAGGGAGACGAGTGTGGATCTCACTCCACCCTATTTGTTGATATACCACATCGCTGTGGTGCTGTCTGTGAGTATTAGAACGTTCAGGCCTGCGATGTGGTTGAGACGGGCTATAAGAGACCACCGAATGGCCCGGAGCTCGAGAAAGTTTACACGCATGCATCTCTCTTCTTGAGACCATAGGCCGTGAACCATGACGCGATTCATGTGTGCACCCCAATCTGTGAGGGAGGCATCGGTGGTGAGGGAGACTTGCACTTGAGGTGGATCGAATGGCATGCCAGTAAGCATGTGGTGCGGGTCGACCCACCAGAAGAGGTCCTTGTAGACCTTTGGAGGGATTGTTATATGCATAGAGAGAGGATGAAGGGTGGGGTCGTAGGCACTTGCGAGCCATTGCTGTAGCATTCGGAATTGCAGATGTGCATAAGGGATCATGGCTGTGGTCGCTGCCATCAGGCCCTGAAGGCGGAGGAAGAAACATACAGGTTTCCTGGGTTTCGTTTGTAGAAGTAATATGGTCGATACGATGTCGTGGAATCGGTCGATAGGCAGCAAAGCTTTTATCTGTAGGGTGTCGAGGACTGCCCCTATAAATTGAAGGCGTTGAGTAAGCAGAAGGTGAGACTTCTTGAAATTGATGACAAACCCTAGTTTCTGTAAAATCTCCAGAGTAAGGTTGAGGCGGCTTGTTAGAATGTGGGCAGACAGTGCTGCAAGCAGCCAGTCATCCAGGTACAGAAACACTTTCATTTCCAGTGTCCTTAGGTGGGGTACGACTACTGCCACACATTTTGTGAAGACCCTGGGTGCTGTAGACAGGCCGAAGGGAATACTGGAAGTGGCGATTCCCTACAACAAAACTTAAGTACCGTCTGTAAGCAACATTAATGGAAATATGGAAATAAGCGTCCTTTAGGTCAAGGGAGATTAACCAATCTTCATGTTGAAGACCAAGGAAAATAATGGGAAGGGAGGTCATGCGCAACTTGAATTTTTGAATGTACTTGTTTAGTCGGTGAAGGTCGAGGATAGGCCTGAAACCCTCATCCTTGGGGACCAGGAAATAGTTGGAATAGAAGCCAGCATTTCGCTGAGATGGAGGGACCTCCTCAATAGCTCCCTTAGCAAGGAGCTCCTGAACCTCAAGTAGTATTTGAGGTTTGGGGGGGGGGAGGGGAGTCGGGGGGGAGTGAGTGGAATTGGATGGAGTATCCACAAGCAATTATTTCCCTAACCCAACGGTCTGAGGTAAGGGAGGCCCACTGATTGTAGAAGGGCCGGAGATGGTTGTGAAAGAGGAGGGGACGTTGAGAAACTCCCTTGACCTGGCCTTCTTCAAAAGCGCTGCTTGGGTGGGAGTCTAGTGGAGGAAGATCTACCCTTGCCTCTCTGTTTCGAGAATCGCCTACGAGATTGGGTAGAGGAGGGTTGCGGTTGTTGGTATTGGGGCGAGTACCGCCTGTTAGATTGGTAAGAGGGCTGGAAGTGGTGTCTAGCCTGATAAGGGTGGTATGGGTAAGAGGTAGAAGAAGAGTAATAGGACCTCTTCCTAGTAGTGCGAATCACCCCATTTGATCTGGCAGTCTGACACATCTCCTTAACTTTCTTTAAGGTGTCATCAGTGGATGCCGCAAAGAATCCCTCCCCATCGAAGGGGAGGTCCTCTATGCGCGTTTTATTTTCAGGAGCGAAGGCAGTGGATCGTAACCAAGCGCGACGTCTGGGGGTAATGGCTTAGGCCATGCCTCTGATATTGGAATCAGCAATGTGCATGTTGGCAGTAAGTTGAAACCTAGCTATCTGCATTCCCTCCTGTGGGAGGGTCAAGATCTGGGCAGGGTCAGAGGCTCTAGTCAATTGGGCCCATAGCCAGTGCTGGTATCTACAGAGAGTGGAACCATAGTTAAAAGTGCGAAGAGAAAGGGTCTCATGAAAAAATCTTTCTGCCCAACACATCTAAGCATCTACCCTCTTTATCTGCAGGGGACGTTTGAATACCTCCTGCTCTTGACTTTAAGGAAGCTGCAGCTATGACTAATAAGTTAGGTGCTAGGTGCTTATAAAACATCTCTGCTCCCTCGGTATTGCATAGAGTGAATCTGCCAACTTATTAGTGGGTAACACAGAGGATGGTTTTGCCCACACCACCTTGGAAGGCTCCAAGAGTTGGTCAAGGATAGGGAGCATGATCTGCCCTGACTCTCCTGATCCCAAGATCCCAAACACTGGGCCCGACTGTGACTTTTTAACCACCTTAGTGGGTAACTTAGGGAGGGCTGAGGTTAGCCTTTTCAGCATGGCCTGGAAGGCTTTGCTATCCTCAGTAGAGAAGGAAGACATGGGATCGGATATGGCATCTGGAGGAGGAGGGGAGATGGTATCTTCATCTTCCCTGCAAGAAGAGGATGAGACTGAGGCGGAGCACTCGGAGAAAGTTTCCAGCTCAGGGGAAGGAGCAGTTGGGGCTGCAGCAGCGGTAGGTGCATCCCTAGATGAAAGAGGGGGAGCTAACAAAGAATCAATAAGAAAAAGCCCCCTCAGTGGGTGTGACCTTGGTTCTTGTTGGTAGGTGGAAGAGGTGTGTACCAACGGCTCCATCTGCACCACCAGGAGAATAGCTGGTAGCGCTGGTACCGTGGCTTGTTGGGGACCCCAATAGCACGGCTGCTTTGGTGGAGCAGGGATGGACGGTCGCGGGGGAGAGTTCGGTGGAGCCCTGGAGATCGTAACTGTAGGTGGCGCTCGAGGTCAGTGATGAGCAGGCTGGTAATGGGCTTCTTGATCAAAAACTGAGAAGTCCCTATCTGGAGAGTAGGGTGATCGAGTCTGGTGTTGGTGGCGGCTGTACCAGTAATCCACGCGCCCGTAGTCCTGGAATCGGGTGAACTCGTCGTGGTGGTACCGTGCCTCACTGTGGGGGGAGTAGCAGGAACATGGAGAATGGGTGTGTTGGTCCCTAAAGGAACGAAGCTGTCCCCCATGGTGTAGATCATGGCAGTCAGATTCAATTAGGAGCTCCGGCTCCGAGGCTTCCTCCCTGTGTACAGATCTGGAAGTGGACCGATGATGCCCATGGTACCAAGTCTGGGAGGCTAGACGGGAGTGCCTGTGATGTTCTGTTGTGAGGAGCAGGGCTGGCGACGTTTGCTGTATAGGCAGTACCAGAGGCGG
>QEPC01009488.1:2916825-2940105 GCA_003113815.1 Sphenodon punctatus | reverse complement strand
AGTGCTTGGTGAAGGTATGCACAGAGGACCACGTGGCAGCCTTGCAAATGTCCTGGATGAGGACTCAATGGAAGTTGGCAATCGATGAGGCGACTGCCCTGGTGGAATGGGCACGAATATGAGAAAAGAGTGAGTGAGTGAGTGAGTGAGTGTGTCTTGCCCGCCCGTTCATAGCATCTCCGTATGCAGAGAAGAATCCATTTAGAGAGTCTCTGGGACATACTCCTAACTCTGATGCGTTGGCCACCATAGCAGATGAATAATGCATCAGATGCTCTGAAGGAACGAGTGCGAGAGATGTAAAAGGATAGCGCTCATTTAACATCGAGAGTATGGAGAGTTCGGTCTGCTGGGGAGGAATGCGGCTTTGAGAAAAAGACAGGTAAGGAGATGGTTTGGTTTAAATGAAAGGGAGAAACCACCTTAGGGATGAAGGAAGGATTCGTCCTGAGGTCCACCTTGTCAAGGTGGAAAATAGCGTAAGGAGGAGAGGCTTGTAGTGCAGAGAGCTCTGAAACTCTCCTAGCAGAAGTGATAGCCAGCAAGAAAGCTGTTTTAATAGAGAGGTTCTTTAGAGAAGATGTCATGGGTTCAAAGCGGGGCCCCATCAAATTGGTTAGAACAAGATTAAGGTCCCACGGCGGGGTAGGGCGGGAGGATGGAGGGAAGGAGTTGATCAATCCTCTCCTGAAGGTTCTCATGAGGGGGTGAGTGAAGAGCGTGTCCGTTCCAGGTGGGCAGAGTCGAGAAGAGAGTGCAGCGAGGTGCACCTTCAGGGATGAGATGGAGAGTCCAGACTCGTGGAGGTGTATCAGGTAAGAAAGACGTGGTTCATGGATATATTGTCTAAATTACAGGGTAGCGAGGCGCACCAAGCCGAGAGACAGGTCCACTTAGCTGTATAGCAAGATCGGGTAGAAGGACGACGAGAGTTAAGCAGGATCCGTGCCACGTCTGGAGAGGCACCGATCATCAGGGCCTGATTAACCAGGCAGAGAGGTGGAGGGTAGGTCGTGGTGGAGGATAGTCCCTAGTTCTCGGGAGAGGAAGAGTGACGACATCGACTGAGATGGCCCGAAGTGTCTGATACCAGGGTTGGCGTAGCCAAGCTGGAGAAGCTGGAGCTATCAGAATGACATGAGCACAGTCTGTTTGAATCTTGTGGAGAACCCTGTAAATCAAGGGACTGGGCGGGAACGCATAGAGCAAGGGCCCCTTCCAGGAGATGGCGAAGGCATTGGAGATCGATCCTTGCACTTGGTCCACCCTGCTGCAAAAGTTGTGAAGTTTTGCGTTCTCTCAAGAAGCGAAGAGGTCTATGGAGGGGGTGCCCCATAATTGGAAGAGATCTGCCAGGACAGAGTCTTTAAGGGTCCATTTGTGTTGGTCGGTGGATCTGTGACTGAGCTGGTTGGCCAGGGAGTTGTCCTGTCCCGCTAGGTGAACAGCGTGTAGGTGAATTTTGTGGTGGATGCACCAAGCCCAGATGGCCTGGGCCTCCAGGGAGACGAGTGTGGATCTCACTCCACCCTATTTGTTGATATACCACATCGCTGTGGTGCTGTCTGTGAGTATTAGAACGTTCAGGCCTGCGATGTGGTTGAGACGGGCTATAAGAGACCACCGAATGGCCCGGAGCTCGAGAAAGTTTACACGCATGCATCTCTCTTCTTGAGACCATAGGCCGTGAACCATGACGCGATTCATGTGTGCACCCCAATCTGTGAGGGAGGCATCGGTGGTGAGGGAGACTTGCACTTGAGGTGGATCGAATGGCATGCCAGTAAGCATGTGGTGCGGGTCGACCCACCAGAAGAGGTCCTTGTAGACCTTTGGAGGGATTGTTATATGCATAGAGAGAGGATGAAGGGTGGGGTCGTAGGCACTTCAGAGCCATTGCTGTAACATTCAAAATTGCAGATGTGCAGAAGGGATCACGGCTGTGGCTGCCGCCATCAGGCCCTGAAGGCGGAGGAAGAAAAGTACAGGTTTCCTGGGTTTTGTTTGTAGAAGTAATATGGTTGATACGTCGTGGAATCTGTCGATAGGCAGAAAAGCTTTTATCTGTAGGGTGTCAAGAACCGCCCCTATAAACTGAAGTCGTTGAGTAGGCAGAAAGTGAGACTTCTTGAAATTGATGACAAACCCTAGGTTCTGTAAAATCTCCAAAGTAAGGTTGAGGTGGCTTGTTAGAATGTGGGCGGACGGTGCTGCGAGCAGCCAGTTGTTCAGGTACGGAAACACTTGTCATTTCCAGCGTCCATAGGTGGTCTGTGACTACTGCCACGCGTTTCGTGAAGACCCTGGGCGCTGTAGACAGGCCAAAGGGAAGAACGGAATACTGGAAGTGGCAATTCCCTACAACAAAACCTAAGTACCGGCTGTGAGCAACATTAATGGAATATGGAAGTAAGCATCCTTTAGGTCAAGGGAGACCAACCAATCTCCGTGTTAAAGGCCAAGGAAAATAATGGAAGGGAGGTTATGTGAAACTTGAATTTTCAAATGTACTTGTTTAGTCGGTGAAGGTCGAGGATAGGCTTGAAACCCTCATCCTTCTTGGGGACCAGGAAATAGTTGGAATAGAAGCCAGTATTTCGCTGAGACGGAGGGACCACCTCAATAGCGCCCTTAGCAAGGAGCTCCTGAACCTCAAGTAGTATTTGAGGTTTGTGGGCAAAGGGGTGGGGGAGGGGAGTCGGGTGGGAGTGAGTGGAATTGGATGGAGTATCCACAAGCAATTATTTCCCTAACCCAATGGTCTGAGGTAAGGGAGGCCCACTGATTGTAGAAGGGCCGGAGACAGTTGTGAAAGAGGAGGGGACGTTGAGAAACTCCCTTGACCTGGCCTTTTTCAAAAATGTTGTTTGGGTGGGAGTCCAGTGGAGGAAGATCTACCCTTGCCTCTCTGTTTCGAGAATCGCCTACGAGATTGGGTAGAGGAGGGTTGCGGTTGTTGGTATTGGGGCGAGTACCGCCTGTTAGATTGGTAAGAGGGCTGGAAGTGGTGTCTAGCCTGATAAGGGTGGTATGGGTAAGAGGTAGAAGAAGAGTAATAGGACCTCTTCCTAGTAGTGCGAATCACCCCATTTGATCTGGCAGTCTGACACATCTCCTTAACTTTCTTTAAGGTGTCATCAGTGGATGCCGCAAAGAATCCCTCCCCATCGAAGGGGAGGTCCTCTATGCGCGTTTTATTTTCAGGAGCGAAGGCAGTGGATCGTAACCAAGCGCGACGTCTGGGGGTAATGGCTTAGGCCATGCCTCTGATATTGGAATCAGCAATGTGCATGTTGGCAGTAAGTTGAAACCTAGCTATCTGCATTCCCTCCTGTGGGAGGGTCAAGATCTGGGCAGGGTCAGAGGCTCTAGTCAATTGGGCCCATAGCCAGTGCTGGTATCTACAGAGAGTGGAACCATAGTTAAAAGTGCGAAGAGAAAGGGTCTCATGAAAAAATCTTTCTGCCCAACACATCTAAGCATCTACCCTCTTTATCTGCAGGGGACGTTTGAATACCTCCTGCTCTTGACTTTAAGGAAGCTGCAGCTATGACTAATAAGTTAGGTGCTAGGTGCTTATAAAACATCTCTGCTCCCTCGGTATTGCATAGAGTGAATCTGCCAACTTATTAGTGGGTAACACAGAGGATGGTTTTGCCCACACCACCTTGGAAGGCTCCAAGAGTTGGTCAAGGATAGGGAGCATGATCTGCCCTGACTCTCCTGATCCCAAGATCCCAAACACTGGGCCCGACTGTGACTTTTTAACCACCTTAGTGGGTAACTTAGGGAGGGCTGAGGTTAGCCTTTTCAGCATGGCCTGGAAGGCTTTGCTATCCTCAGTAGAGAAGGAAGACATGGGATCGGATATGGCATCTGGAGGAGGAGGGGAGATGGTATCTTCATCTTCCCTGCAAGAAGAGGATGAGACTGAGGCGGAGCACTCGGAGAAAGTTTCCAGCTCAGGGGAAGGAGCAGTTGGGGCTGCAGCAGCGGTAGGTGCATCCCTAGATGAAAGAGGGGGAGCTAACAAAGAATCAATAAGAAAAAGCCCCCTCAGTGGGTGTGACCTTGGTTCTTGTTGGTAGGTGGAAGAGGTGTGTACCAACGGCTCCATCTGCACCACCAGGAGAATAGCTGGTAGCGCTGGTACCGTGGCTTGTTGGGGACCCCAATAGCACGGCTGCTTTGGTGGAGCAGGGATGGACGGTCGCGGGGGAGAGTTCGGTGGAGCCCTGGAGATCGTAACTGTAGGTGGCGCTCGAGGTCAGTGATGAGCAGGCTGGTAATGGGCTTCTTGATCAAAAACTGAGAAGTCCCTATCTGGAGAGTAGGGTGATCGAGTCTGGTGTTGGTGGCGGCTGTACCAGTAATCCACGCGCCCGTAGTCCTGGAATCGGGTGAACTCGTCGTGGTGGTACCGTGCCTCACTGTGGGGGGAGTAGCAGGAACATGGAGAATGGGTGTGTTGGTCCCTAAAGGAACGAAGCTGTCCCCCATGGTGTAGATCATGGCAGTCAGATTCAATTAGGAGCTCCGGCTCCGAGGCTTCCTCCCTGTGTACAGATCTGGAAGTGGACCGATGATGCCCATGGTACCAAGTCTGGGAGGCTAGACGGGAGTGCCTGTGATGTTCTGTTGTGAGGAGCAGGGCTGGCGACGTTTGCTGTATAGGCAGTACCAGAGGCGGTACCGGACTGGATGTAGCAGGTGGAACCGGCGGTACCAGGTGTGGAAGAAGCAACAGAGTCCGGAGCCGGCTGAGGAAAGGCAGTCTCGACCTGGAGCAAACGGGTCGGAATTGTTGCGTCCACGCTAAGGGATCTCTTTTTCTTGTGTTCTCCCTGGCGTCGGGAGTGACGCTCCTTGGTTGGAGTGGGACCGGTGGCCGACAGCGAGTGTGATGGGGAGCTTGTCCCGGCACCGGGCACTTCAGGTACCGTCAGTGAAGGCAGCGGTACCGGAACCCTTTCCACCGATTCCAGGGCATGGGATTGTGCGGTAGAGGCTGCAGGCAAATACATGGGGGCTAAGCGAGAAGAGAGCAACAGAGGCCCGTCTTCAACCCCCTGAAGAGCTGTCCTTGTGAGGATCTTCTGCAGCTACAAGGCCCTTGCTTTTTTGGTTCGGGAGGAAAGCTTAGCGCAGTGGGGGCAGCTTCTGATGTTATGCCCTTCTCCCAAGCAGGTCAGGCAAAGCTCGTGTCACTCACGGAAAGCGTGGCTGGGCACGAAGCGCACCGCTTGAAGCCCAGCTGCTTGGGCATGCTTCGCCAGCCTGAGGGAAGGCGGTAAGCCCCAGGGGAGGCCCCGCAGGGGGGACAGAGCCCAACCGCACTAGTCATAGGTAATCTTCTTTGTATAATATTCTTTATTTTATTTTATTTTTTTTAAAAGGAAAAACTACTGACGGAGCTGAAAAGCACAGACGTCTTCCAACGTGGCGTGGTTGGAAGGAACTGAGGCGGCGAGGGGTCCGTCCCCTTTATAGACTCCCGCTCTCGCACAATCTAGAGCCTGCGCTTTGCTCTGAGCGGGAGGGGGGAGGGTGGGACGGAGCCCTCACCTTGTTCTAGAGCTTTCCAGGCTATCTTCTGCCTGGAGATTGCTGACAAGAGGTTTTCCAGTACCTGCGGAGCAGGAAGTGAACCCCAATAGCGAGAATCGCAGAAATCCTCGAAGAACTCTCGATTTTTTAACTTTGTTCCCCCCTGCACAATTTTCTCTCTTTTAACTTTTTTTAAAAAAAATTGTGTTGGCCTAAAGTGAACAACGGGTAAACAATGACACTGAATAAGATGATGGACATCTAACAAATGAATACAATAATATTTTAAATAGAATTAACTTGACATTATACTCAGATCTTCAGTGCTCCGTGCTCTTGGAAGGAAAAAAACAACAGAAAACCCAGGAAAGCAAACACAACACACAGGCATTTGGCTTTAAATCAACAGTTCTGGGGTGTAAGTTGTTCAGTTACCCATTCCAATGGCAAGATTCCTTTAATGAGGGGTAAAGTCAGTGATGCTGGGTGGGGGACATTCTGAAATCCAATTTGAGAGTGTGCATTTTTTAGCCAGTACTAATAAACGTAGTATGAATTTCCTGCTACTTTCTACCTGATCACTGAGCAGCTACTTCAGACTTGCATGTATTTGATGCTATTGTAACCTAATTTCTAAAGAAGTGTGATATGCTTGCTTCCTGTTCACTACCAGGGCTTTTCAAAATGTTATAAATTTAGCCTACAAGCTCCTAAGAGCCTTGAGTTGTAACTAACATGAACCAAATTAGCGGAGGACCTCAAGAAAGAAGTCGCAGATTTAGGGACTTGACTTCTCCCTCCTTCAGAGGGCAAGACTAGCAAGAATGAGCTCAAATTACAAGAAGAGAGATTTTAGTTAGATATCAGAGATCAATAAGAGCTGTTCAGTAATGGAACAACTCTTATTGAAGACTAAAGCAGAGCAATAAGGAACGTACACACAGCCATAGTGGATCAGAGAAGTAAAACCCTCCAACATTTACAGTATAACCTCTGTATCATGACATTCCTTGGGACTACATTAAAAGGTTCATTATGTCAGGGTGTTCACTATAATTGGTTTTGGCAATATGCGATTAATAGAGATTTTGAAGCTAGGTTTATTAACAGGGTTCATTAGAGTATATAGAGAATATATTTTGGCTACAAACCATATATAAAAATAATTTAATGAATATGACCACATTTTTAAAGCTCTTCAAGCCAGTCTGAGTTTGGAACCATCTGGCTTTGATATAATTTGAAATGGAGGTCTATTACTAAGATTGGATTCAGACTCCAATCAAGTTAAAACAGAGAAATGAATCTCATCTGCACACAGACACGGAGATTCTAGGCAGTTTGTGGCCAGTGCTTTCCAAATTCCTTTAGCATGACATGGCATTTGGAAATATGCAAGAAATGCACTGTCATGGCCATCAGGGTCAAACACACCAGTTTTTGTAAATAAATATTGTCAATTTTTTGCTTCCAGCTAAGGCTAAAACATGTCAAGATTTTGTTGAGGGAATGAAAGGTTTGTGTGTCCAAACAGCAGCATGAGTTCCAATAGGCTTTGCAAGAGCTGCCAGCAAGCACAACTACAAAGATTAGTCCTGAAACAGACAACACAAGTTGTGTGCTGCAGTGAGCCATGTTCCTGTGACACAGGATGCTTTTACTAAAATGCACTTCTAATTAAACGTGCCTTGAGAGCCAAAGTCCAAGATCCTCTATCCTGAGCTACAGACAGTTGCTCAAAATTCTTTTTACAAGGGAACTGTGTGGTATGTCATGTTTTAGGATGGTCTTGAAACATCTTTTCATCCCACTTAAAATTTACATTTATGGAGAATTTAAGTATTTTCCGATTATGATTACAGCTAAGGACTTGAATTTTTTACCCCCTTTAACTAGGTAGGTCACAAACACCTCATATATAGGGGGGAATGTATAGAGAAATTTTGGGATAGAAAACGCAGGCTCCAAGACCCATATTTTTAAGGACCAATGATGCAGGAAATTCTTTGAAAAGCTATCTTAAATTATTATTATAAGCTTTTATATAGCGCCAGCGATGTACCTGGTGCTTTACAGAGAATGAGATAGACACGGTCTCTGCCCGAGAGCTTACAATCTAAAGAATACGACAAGTGTTGGGAGCAGATTAGTGATCAGGATTCCACAATACCCTTCATGTGCATTTCAACAGAGCCTCTCGCTTGCTAAAACGCATGCTGTATTTCTAGGCTGTGCCATTTAATATCTAGAATTCAGTGTATTTGCTTAAGACAGCATGCTACTGGAAGAGGCTAGACCTCATGAGGGTAGGCTTCTATGAGAAAATTGATTGTCTTTGGAATTATTCCACAGTAAATTCACAGAAAAACAACGAAAGAGGAGCTCAAAGGAATTTGAGATTAGTTTCCTACAATTTATTGAGTGGGTCTCTCATCTGGTGCCTGTCAGGGTATTGCCAGACAGTTAATGGCAGACTTTATGAGCTCAAAATGGACTTTTATATTGCAACGAGAGCCAGGGAAATGGTTATACAGATTTTGCAAGTTATAACCAAAATTTCTATAGCTATTCATATCAAACACGTTTTACTCAGATGCACAGCCTATGAGATTCCCAGGCTAAGATACCTGTCTCAATATTCGTCGTATTTTGATTATTCAGCTCCCTAGCAGTTTCTAAAACTTTTACTTAGTCCTTACGATACCCCAATTTCCAGGACTGTTGCTAGCTTCTGTACTAGAGGTATTTAGATACGTCAGAATAGCATTGAGAGTTTAAATAATAATGATTGTAATAAAGCTCATTAGTTAGTGTATTTTAATAATTTTAATAACTTAATATTTAATATTTTAATATTTAGTACTAATTCAATATTTATTTTTATATGATGGCTTAATATTTTGGTATGTATATTTATTGATGCCACTGTATATTGTACCTTTATTATTTATTCTTTGTTGATAACCAGTCGGTTAAACAATAGATATTTACTTACTTACTATATAGCTATTCATGAGATTAAAAGCACAATAATTTTCTCCGTTTATGATTATCAACGAGTAAGCCAGAAGAAAGTCATTTTCCCTACAGTCAAGTATAAAAATCTAACATTTTAAGCCATCTTAATGCACAGCCGGATTGAGAGAGTAATGCATTGAAGGCTAGGTTCCTCCTACCAGATGCAGCAGACACTTACTGACATGGCAATCTTGAAATATCAACAATTTGTGCATATCTACTCGAGCATAACTGTATAAGGGAGCTTCAGATACAAAAATTGGTCACCTACCTCGGTGAATTTGTTTCTTCTCTGTCGAACGGTCAGTGATCCGCTGGGTAGCTCTGTGGATGACCGTCAGGAGGCAGAAGAAAGAAGAAGCCTTTCTGCGCATGCGTGGAGCTACCCGCTATTTTAACCAGTCTTGTATCCAAGCCAAGGCACGTCTCCACCTCTGGAATTACTTAAAAACCAACAACATTAATGCGCTCCTCCCCCCAAAATTCTGCCGGACCCCAACTGGGAGCGGCAAGCTGAGGAGATTCAGAGAACTGTGCTTCTTCCTATGAAAAAAACTAAGCCATGCAACCTACACTATCTACTATTCTATTCGGGATGTACCCGAGCCCAAATACCTTAAGGTTGGGAGCAAACAGCCCCGGGAGCCTCCAGGACCGCTTGCAGAACCCTCCTGCCAAACGCCGCCTCAGCGGATCTGAACAGGTCCAATTTGTAATGTTTAACAAAAGTATGCAGGGAGGACCAAGTGGCCACCCTGCACACCTCTGAGTATGACGCTCTAGATTTAAAAGCGTAGGAGGTCGCTGCACTCCGTACTGAATGGGCCCAAATCTGGAGCGGGGGAACCTTATGTTTGGCTTTATACGCCTCTATGATGCACTGGCGAACCCATTGGGAAATCAGTGACTTGGAGGCCTTTTTTCCCCCATAGGAAGGTCTGATGTTAATAAACAAGGCTGAAGTTGAACGAATAGTTCTGGTCCTTCTCAAGTAAGTTTTAGAGCTCTCTTTACATCTAAGGTGTGCCACACCTTTCCCTAGGGTGAGTAGGGTTAGGGCAGAAGGACAGTAAGACCACGTCCTGGGACCTATGAAAAGCTGAATTAACTTTCGAGATGAATGCCTCGTCCATTCGGAGAGTAACTGACTGTTTATTGAAGAGGCAAAAATTGTCCTTCATGGACAATTCGGACTCCCAATTCGGACACCCTTCTGGCGGAAGTGACCGCTACCAAAAACACCACCTTTAGAGATAACAAGTACAAGGAGACATGTTTAAGTGGTTCAAGGGGAGGGCCTGTCAGAGCATCCAACACCAAGCTGAGGCTCCAGGAGGGGCACCTATGCACTACCGGAGGGGAGATATTCCTGGCCGCCCTCAGGAACTGCCTGATGTGTTTGTGTGGCAAAGACCTTTTCTTTGAAATGGATTGCAGGACCGAAGAAATGGCAGCTGCTTGGCGTGCCAGTGTATTCGGATGCAATCCCTTCTCTAAACCTTCCTGAAGAAATTGGAGGATGGTCTGAACACGTGCTAAGCATGGATCTAACCCCCTATCAATTGCTCAAAGAGCAAAAACCTTCCATGTGGCCCCATAAGATTTTCTAGTTGCCGGTCTCCTAGCCTGCTGTAAGGTAGCCAACACAGCTTCTGAATAACCTGCCCCCCTTAGCGCTGAGCATTCAAGTGCCATGCTGTTAATTTTAGCGTCGCGATGGAGTTACACCATAGAGGGCCCTGCAACAGCAGGTCGGGGCGTAGTGGCATGGTGATCGGAGGCTCTTGACTCAGTTCCACCAAGTCCGAAAACCACGGCCTCCTCAGCCACCAAGGAGCGACGAGAATCACGTGTGCTGCTTGGTTGATGATCCTTGCTATTACTCTGGATAGGAGGGGCGTCGGTGGAAAGGCAAGCCTTTTGGCCACCTGTGATTGAGGGCGTCTACTGCTTCTGACTGCGTGTCCCTTGTTTTTGCCATGTAACGGACTGTCTTCCGGTTCTCTTTTGTCACGAAGAGATCCATCTCCGGATATCCAAACCTTGTTGTTAGATACCTGAAGACCTCCGGGTGGAGGCCCCATTCGTGTGGGTCTATCGACTGGCGATTTAGCCAATCCGCTCGCACATTCTGTACCCCCTTTATATGAAGAGCCTTCAGGGATCTCAGGTTGGCCTCCGCCCAGGTGAATAGTTGTACAGCTTCTTGATGTAGATGCCTGGATCTTGAGCCTCCCTGGTGATTTACGTACGCTTTTGCTGTTATGTTGTCTGTATATACCAGGACGTGTGAATTGCTGATGTTGTGGGCTAGACGTTGTAGAGCCAGATGGATTGCTGTCAGCTCGAGGGTATTGATGCTCAGCTGTGATTCCTGTTGAGACCACAGTCCCTGGACCGAACTCTTTCTCATATGGGCTCCCCATCCCTTCAAACTCGCGTCTGTTGTCACTACCACTCTTTCCGGTTCCTCTAGAGGGACGCCCGTCTGAAAAGCAGCTGGGCCTAACCACCAGGACATTGATTCTGGTAGGCTTCTTGGAATTCTGACCCACGGATTTTTCCCGCTAGTAAGCTCTTGCTGAAAAGGCCTCAGCAGCCGCTGCAAGGGGCGAAGGTGGAATCTTGCCCACTGCACTTGCTTCGTGCAGGAGACCAGGAGACCCAACAGTTGAGCAAGGCTCTTTAGTCTTGCCCGTTTCTGGTACCCTAACAGGCGGATTCTCTGCCAGATCTTGTCCTGCTTTTCTGTCGGGATGTAGGCTGCTCCTGAGATTGTATCGATTGAGACCCCCAGGTGTTCGATGGTGTGTGTTGGGATCAGGTGGCTTTTGTCTCGATTCACTAGGAAGCCGTGGATCCCCAGGTAATGTATGGTCCTGTCGATATCCCTGTGAAGCTTGGTGAGACTCTGCCCGTTGGAGGAGGTCGTCGAGGTACGGGTATAAGTGAATCCCCTCCTTGCGAAGGTTTGCCACTAGTGGTACTAGTACCTTGGTGAAGGTCCGCGGTGCTGATGACAGGCCGAAGGGAAGGGCCTTGAACTGGAAATGTGTGTCCAGGTAGCAGAAGCGCAGCCACTGCCGATGGGGTTCCCAAATTGGGATGTGGAGGTAAGTGTCCCTGAGGTCCAGGGAGGCTAGCCAGTCCCGTTTCCTGATGGTGCGACATATCAATGTTACCGTCTCCATCTTGAATCTTTGGGTCCGTACCGCCCTGTTCAGTCGTTTGAGGTCCAAGACCGCTCGCCAAGACCCCGATTTCTTGGCAATTAGGAAAAGGAAAGAGTAGAGACCCCTCCCCTGCTGGTCTGGGGGAACCGGTTCTATTGCTCCAATGTCCTTGAGCCGCTGCAACTCCTGAAGCATGGCTAGATGCTTTTGGCTGTTGCCCGATCTTGGAGAGATGATGAATGCTTGAGTTGGAGCCCTCTTGAACTCTATGTTGTAGCTGGGGTTTACACATTGCAGGACCCAGGCATCGGAGACGGACTGCGCCCACTCTTCTGAAAAAAGCTGCAGTCTGCCTCCCACTTCTAAGTCCCCTGTATAGTCATGCCTCTTGTTTACGGGTGTTCTGTGTGAAAACCCTGGGCTTCTGTTTGTCCTGCCTAAAGTTGTGACCCCTACCTCCTCTACGAGAGAAGAAACGTCCAGGTTGGTCCTGTCTGTACTGATTATGGAACTTTCTACTTGATCCATATCCCCCTCTGGGCCTGAAGCTGGAGCCACGAAAAAAGTGTTTCTTAGACCCCATGTACTGTAAAGTCTTTTGTTTGGACTTGTCATTAGCGTCTGCCAATATTTTTTCCAGACAGATCCCAAACAATTTATAGCCCTTGTAGGGGGCGGAGGTGAGGAGGCTTTTGGCTGTATTATCGCCGTCCCACGATCTGAGCCTGTGAGGAAGGGAAAAGGGTATAGGGGGCCCACAGATCTGGCACCACACTCTCACTCCCCGGGGGGACTCCTGCACAAGAGGGATGCTCACAGCTACCCTGAGAAAATAGTCCCCTCAGGTTTGTAGTTGGCCCAGACGCTCTCAAGAGAGCTGAGGCCGTGTCATCATAGGGGGTTTGATCAAGGGAGTCTGGGAGCAGACCTCTGGTTGTTGTACAGGGTGAAAATTCCCTGCCCCCCAACACAATCACCCCCCTTACACACTGTGCCTTCAAAAGGGGGAAACCCACGAGTGATCAAGGTGCAGGGATAGGGGGAGCACCACAGGTATGGGAAGGGCAGGAAAGTCACTATCACATGAGGAGGGGGATCAGGACACCTAGTACAGCAAAGGGAAGTGAATAATACGTAACCAATCTCTCCCCCACCCCCCCCACCGCTCAGCTACCCACCCGCAACCGCCACACACTCACCACTCACTCTCCACACACACGCCTTTCACCGTTCACTCTCCACGCTACAATACTCAGAGCTCCAAGTCTCTCGTCACTATCCCGGGGCCAGCTTCACAGAAACCTGATCGCCAGCAACACCGTACTGTTAGTCTGAGTCTTAAGTATGCTTGGCTCCGCCCCCACGTTGCGCCTGCAGGCGTGCTGAACGCCGAACTGTTACAGCTGGTCCTGCTGTCTCCTCTGATTGTTTGGCCGCTGTTGCGGCGTCTTGCTCCAGCCCCTCTCCCTGTCTCAACAGAGGCTTCGGGGCTTGCGGTAACCTTGCCTCGTCTCCGCTCCGCTCCGCACGCTCTAAGGTGAGGGTTGAGGCTTTTGTTGCCGGGCTCCTTCTTTGCACTGGGGATTGAGTCTTTTGGCCTTTCAGCCCCCTGCAGGGTTGTCTCGCCCAGCGTGGAAGGGTCTTTACCCTGATAGAGCCAGAGCTTGCGTCTGGCTGAGATTGAGTTAGCAACTGACCTGGCTGACCATAACATTGCATCCATAGTGGCGTCGGCTAAGAAAGAGGAAGCCAAATTAATTCTTGAAGATAACACCTGAGCTCTCCTATCTGAAATGCTCGGGTCCTGTGCTTCTTGTAACCATGCCATTAGAGCTCTAGCCATGCAGGAGGAAATAACGTTTATTCTCACTGCTGTGGAAGACTAGTCCCCTTCGCAGGGCGTTCTCGACTGCCCTGTCTGTTGCATCTTTAGGGTAGCAGTCCCCCTCCGTTGGAAAAACGGTCTGTTTAGCAAGAGAGACTGCGCTGCGTCCACTTTAGGATTTTTAAATAGGGGCTCCTTACATCTGGACAGGGAATATAAAGAGGTCTGAGTCTTATTCATCTCCTGCCCTTTCTCAGGGTGTTTCCATTCCTGAAGGATGAGCCTCTCAAATGCCTTGTCTAAAGGAAAACCTGGGTCTTTCCCATGGACAGACGGCATATACTCCCGGTCCTCCTCCTCTTGGGAATCAGAGGATATTTCCTTGGCTGGTTTCTCTAGTAATTTGAGGGTTTTTACAACCTGTGGCATAAACTCCCCTTTACGCTGGAAGGGAAAATGCCTGTCCCTGTCCTGAGCCTCCTGCGAAGGGCCCTGTGAATCCAGGTCCTCCAAATCCTCCCAGTCCAAGTCTGAGTCTGATGCCAACTCAGAGTTGGCTTGGACTCTAGGTCTTTTTGGTTGGGGTTCGCTCCCACTCTCACCCTCAGAAGACTGAGGTGATTCCAGGAGCCTGGCAGTAGAGGCCTGTAGGTGGCGCTTGGTTGCCTTAACATTCCCCTTGCGCGGGGTTTTTCTCGCTCTCCCCTCTGAACGGGCCAATGACAGCCCTGACCCCCCTGGTCTTGGGGGGGCCTTGCTCACCCCAGAGTCCTGAGGTGAAGTCTTGTGGGGATTTTGTTGATCAGTCTCTGTGCCCTGGGAGGGGGTAACGGGGGGGCCCACTCTGTACCTGAACGAGGCGCTCCAATGCGAGGAGGATCTTATCGAGCCTTGCCGACATGCTGGGAGCTTCTGCCCTCTCAGCTCCCTGAGAAGAGGCAGTCTGCTGAGCTTCCCCTGTCTCAGCTCCTTCCATGCCCCGCGTCTGAGTGCTGTCACGCGGGCAGGAACGAAGGGGGCTATGAAGTCGGCGCGGCCGGGCCCTACCCCCGCAGGCGGTGTCGGGGCCCAAAGCGGGGGGAGTCTTACTGTGCTGGGACTCCACAGCAACTAAGCCACTGGGGTAGGCCACAGCCTCTTCTCCCCGGAGTCCAACTGCTCCCCGGTTCCCGGGTGTTCTGCGCGGCAACCTGGCGGGCTGTCCGTTTGAGCTTCCCTTTTCTGGGAGGGCGACTCGATGCCCTAATGCCCCGCTTTCTTCTTATATTGTCCAAGTCCTAACTGTATTCAATTTTGTTTGTCTTTTCAGAGCTGCTGAAAAAAACGCCTCTGACGGCCGAAGGCAGAAGAAAAGACTGGTTAAAATGGCGGGCAGCTCCACGCATGCGCAGAAAGGCTTCTTCTTTCTTCTGCCTCCTGACGGTCATCCGCAGAGCTACCCAGCGGATCACTGACAGGAGACAGAGGGAGAAGCACTGATACTGGGAATTCTGCTTTGGCGTTATGTTAACGTGCTACTGCAGTGCATGCTCGCAACGTATTATTTTGGCAAAGTATATTTAGGATATAAAAATCTAGTTATCCTCCAGCCTGCTAATCAGTTCCACAATAATTTGATTTAAGATACCTTTGCAAAAGGGAAAGATACTCGGGATTACGACTGACCATGTGTTAATAAAAATAACTGAAACATATGCACGTATCAGGTATTAACAAGCATAGATCAAGCATATTCATATGCGCATGTGTACAATTAAATACAGTCCATGCTGAAAATTTGACTGACCATAGTCAATATAAAAACTAAAGTGCTATTTATGCCTTAATTTTGATAGCTTATTATTCAAATTCACTGCAAATCAGTATTCATATTAAACTGCAATAACCACATTGTAAAAAGATGCAGTTTCACAATCAGATACAAAATTCTAAAATGCTATATTAAATTGCTTTTAAATTCCTCAAATTGGAAAGCAATATATTACAGAAATGTAATACAGTACACCCATGTTATAAAAGACATCTTGGGATCTAAAGCTTTGCTTTTTATATTTAAGGGTTGTAAGAGTGAAAGTGAAAGGACATTCATAATGACAATCAACGGCAGTCAAAATGTCAGAAAGGGAGTCACCAGATTTCTTATAGCAAAGGTTCTGCTGGAAAAAAGGATGTACTACATTTCTGAGAATCCAATGCTTTAATTGGAAAAGGATACAAAAATGTCTAGAAACAGAACTCCAAAGCTCCCAATGAGCCAGGGGAGATGGTGTAAGACATAGAGGTTCCTGAGATAATGAGTTGCAGGCATCTTTAAAACAAGGCTCAGACCATAGGTACAGTTTCCCATCATAGCCAATGCAAACAACAGATAAGACGTGCCATCTGTGGATCTTCTTTGCAACTAAAAGTGAATATAAAAAAAGCTCTTGAGTGCAGAAGAAAACTCGAGCACATATTACCCTGACCAGCTAATGGATACTTTTAGTTTCGAAAACTCTTTGCAATATGCCCCTGCTGAAGCTGAAAAATAATCCTTTCCCTGCTGGAAAAGAAACCTTCTGCTTTATGTGATGTAGGGCTTTATGGCTGCCCTTGGTTTACTACTACTTCCTGTAACAAAATCTAGATCAGTAGAAATGGACACAATTCCAGGGAAGGAGTGCTTGATAATACCAGCAGATACACAGCAGCCGGAGAAGCTGATAGTGCAAAATATTACTTTAAAAAATCCTGACTTCCTTGCGCTGAACCATGTCAAAATACATGGGGATGTCAGATTCACCCGGATCCTCAGGTTTAGCAGATGTTTGAATGAGAGCGCCAAACGTGCTCCCATGCTTGTCACTCTTTCCATACGTACAGGCTTTAAGTGAAACAAGTTTTAGAATAGCGACATACGAACAACATACAAAAAAAAATAGCCTTGAGAGTTCTGATTATGAAAGACAGATGGACATTTATCACACCCATTTTTAACAGGTAGCTACTGCAGAGACACTCAAATCAATCACCTTGATTTTAACAGCTGTTCCTCGAAACCCTGGCAAGGACTCTGAAGAGATGTGCTTTGTACTGTCTCTGCTTAAGGGTCTTTTAGCTATTGCACAGCATTCCTTTGGGAGTAGTTAGTTTACTTCTCCCTCCTGTGTTTCATTTCTCTCAATTTCCTCCTGATTATCCCTCCCTTTTCTATTTCTCTCTCTGCTCCTTCCTCCTCTTACTTATCCCTTTGCTCACTCCACCCCCCTTTCCTTCTCTGCTTTTTTCTGATCTTATGTCCCTTCCCCATTTCCTTCTCCATTGTATTTGCTTTTTTCTCTTCCTTAGAATCACAGAATTGTTGGGCTGGAAGGGATCTCAAGGGTCATCTAGTCCAACCCACTTCATTTCCTTCTCTATATTTTATTTGTTTTCCCCATTTCCTCTGCTTCTCTCTACTTACACCCTCCCTTCTCTGCCATTTTCCTGAAAAATTTGCAAATGGGGTGCAAATCAGTAAAATTTGTCAAATAGGAATTTAAATGAGACTATTAGCCTCTCCTCAAAATACCATATCTCCAAATACTCTTCTTGCTCCATATACCATACTGCTTTTACTAATCACAAACAGAGGGCTGGAGATAGCCAATACAGATTTGATTTTCATGTGCAATTTACACTGGTGACCTACCCTTAGAAACCCAAGCTTTAAACTCTTTCTGATCTTAATTGGGTCCCACCAAAAGCTGCTCATTTACCTGGAATCCCAGCCTCTTTATTTTGGGGGAAACCAAAGCTTTCCTCCTTCTGTTGGGATTTCAAATAGCAAAGCATGTGCGTATCTCCATTGTGAGAAAATTTCTTCCAGTGGATCAGCCAAAAGAAAGCACTATGCAATTTATTTCAGAGTCCTAGAGTCTCTAATCCACTTACATTTTTATACAGCTGGGGAAATCTGGACCCCAAGTAGAACACACAAGATATATAGCCACAAATAAAGCCGGACATTTCGATCATGCCAAGCGTGTTCTGAAAACAAAACAGAAGCACAAAAGCTTTAAGTAAGTACTTTCTAAATTGGGAAAGTATATATACATACACACACACACTTCAAAAATCCCCAAGTGCTGAATTTCAATTCCCAGCTTTATAGAGGACCACCAGACAGAACTCCCTAGGAAGCATTTCAACCCTGCTCTCCGACTGGCCGAAGTGTTTGCTACTGCAGAAGCCAAGGCATTGCTACAAAGAGTGCGATACTCATCCCAGATCAAGTGATGCACAGCAGCACTGTGCTGAATCTAAAGCCGTTTTTACGTTGACGCTCCCACCCCGTTTGGTGTTTGGGCGGGTGTGTCGGAGCATCCGTGTAAACTGCCGGCAGTGGGTGGGTGGGTGTCCGCTTGGTGTTCACCCGTGTGAACACCAAGCAGGATGGGTGGGGGTGCGAGCTCCCACGCAACACCCACCTCCACCATCACACAACCATCTCCACCCACCTTCACCCTTGGAGCCCTCTGGAAAACCGGAGGCGTCTCCGTGGGTGGGTGTTCGTGTAAATGGACACCCACCTCCACCCACTACGGTCAAACACCCATCGCCCCCCCCCTCCGTCCGTGTAAGAAGGGCCTAAGTCGGTCGAAGGCCAGTGGCACACAAGAGGTGAGATAGGGTACTATATTTCAATGCAAAATTAATCAATTCTCTCCAGTAAAGAGCTGGACATGGCAATTAAAGTTAAAACTACGAACTCCAGTGATGGACAGTGTAAAATGAAGCACTCTGGGGAAAGAGAGCAAGACACTCATGAGCTTTCCATTGTGCTTTCAATAGGAACCTTGTTAGTTTCTCCAGTCTGCTCAGCAGGGGAGTCTCTTATTTTTAGAAAGTAATAATGTCATCTGGATTGCAATTACTACACAGGCAATAATGCATGAAGGTCAGCAAACTGCTGGAATTTACCACAAAACTTTCCTATTAGACAACCGATTTCCTCCCACAAAGATTATGCTTGGGTTTCTAGGTCTCATAAGGAGCGTTTGAGTGTCAACGTTGCAAAGGTACATTCCCATGTCACGGTCAGAAAAGCTAAAAGGCCAGGCATTCCAATATTCCAAAAACATAAACATAATCAACCTCCAAAAGTGTGAGTTCACAGCTTCCAAAATTCAAAAGAGGGACAATATTCCCTCCAGGCTCCCTCAAGGTGGGTGGAGGACAGTGTATCAGATGAAGGATACTTGTGTACTTGTTTGCACTAATCCACTCTAACTACATCATGTGTGTATTTTAAAAAAAAAAATAGGCAAGTACAGTAGTTTAAGAAACAGAGCAGTAAATCAATGGTTACTATTACAGTAACAAACGGTTACATATTCAATACAAAAACTAAAATTGTACTACTCAAATCTTAATTTGTATCCCCCTTATCAAATTTCACTGACCAGTAACTATTTTTATTACTCTGTATAGGTCACATTTTCAAAAAGATGAAGTTGCACAAGCAGCTAAGATGTGGAAGAAAATACTTTAAAAAAAAATAAAAAAATTTTAAAAAAATTATTTTCAGTCCTATCGTATATTTAGGCAACAATTTTCAACCATTTGCCTTAGTGGAGTCCCACTAAGTCAATGGGATTTCCTCGGAGTAACTGGAGTCTTAGAAGGTAGGGAGCAATACATGGCATCTTGGCTCCTACGTTTGTGAAGGGAACAAAAATGGGAGGGGGGAAAAAAACTACAGGGTAACTAGGAGATGGAAAAAAGGTTCTGCTGGAGGTAAAACCCGAAGTCTCAATATCATATGGGTGTGGGATGTTTGCTAGAGGCTGACAATTGAACTACTTGCTTATGTTTGTTAATTTGCATTTTACATATGCATACAGATTTCACAAAATTTATTTAGTTGTGTTTTATTGTGAAAGAAGTGATCAAAACTTGTATATGACACTGCAATACGCCAGGGGTGGGCAAGGTTTCCTAATCCCGAGAGTCACATTCATTTACCACAATGTGGCTGGCCATGTGGCTATTTTTTTCACTGAGGCATGTAGCTGTACAGCCAGTTTGCTCAAAACTCCAATATACTATATTATCCTTAACATAATTGAAACCCTCTAAACACCCACAATACTGCATTAAATATTTTTGAACTAATTAAGATCAAGCAAATTCCCATGGAAATCAATAATCCTTTACCCCACACCCCCATTGCCTCAGAAAAAATCTAATTAAATCAGGAACTACCTTGCTTGATCCCAGCACAGTATTCTGGTCTTGCTCTCTTAGCAGCAGCTGACTGGGTAAAATTACACACAGTGTTATACACATCAAGACCCATGTCACGTAGAAATTCTTCAGGCTTACTCTGCCTAGAATAACACGTAAGAAGTTGGCTGAATAACTTTTATGGTTAGTCATTAAGTTTAGTATTTGTTTGTAATTTATAAATCTATGTACGGTGACAGAAGTTTCAAGTCCAATAAATGTAAATGAGCTCCTACACATACATTAATCAATTCAAGATTTGTTAATAAAAGTGTAAGTAAGCAGCATGTAATGAAATACTTTAAGTATAGATCTTAGGTGCAATCCTCACCCATTGTAGTCAGAGAGATCGTGTGGTTGCTGCATTGGTTCCAAGTGACAGAGAGGGAAGCAAAGTGGTTCAAATGATATTTTCTATTGGACTAACTGCTGTTGGTGGAAATAAGCATGCTTTTGTGCCACACAGGGCCCAAACGTCAGTGAAAGTTTTGCAATTGATTTCAGTGGGCTCAGGATTGTAGCCCTTACCTATACAAGCAAAGCCATTTGGAGTTTAAAGCTACACATCATCCAAAATGTAGGGCACTTGCACAGGTTACGGGGGGAGTGGGGGACGTTCGTGAGGGCAACCATGGCTCTATTCTCACAGGAATTAGTGGGAATGCACTATTCTACTTTTCTCCCATGACAACACTTGCACATGACCAGGTCCCCAATTGTAGCTCTTATAATCATGACATGGGAGAAAGGCAGAATGTGCACTAATTCCTCTGAGAACAGAGCTGTGAATGCCCTCACAGACGTCCCCCTCAGATAACATATGCAAGCGTCCATAGTTAAGTTAAAACAGGCTATGCATTTAAGCATGCAGTTAAAGCATATGAATAGCCTTGCTGACTTTGATGGGACCACTTCTATGTTTAAAGTTAAGCAAGTGCCTATGGAATTTGCTGGAGAGGAAGTTCCAAAGGCATCCAACAAAGTTATAAGCCACTGTATACTGTAACACTTATTACAACAGGTTCTACACTTTCAGGGGTAAGGAACCTCAGTCCCAGGGGTCGAATGTGGTCTGTGTGGCTAGTTTTGATTTGGCCCATGGATCCAGTTCCTATCCTCAAGACTGAGCTCTGGGTAAGGGAGCAGAAATGAGAGCATACACACAAGGATAGAGAATAGATGCATGATCTGGACCCTCCTCTTCATCAATGCACCTCTTAAGTACCCTGCCTTCCAACTTCTGTGCAGCCAATGGAGCTTGTATTAATTTTCAAAATGGTCTGTGGGAAGGAAAAAGTTCTCCACCCCACCCCTACAGTGCCCACCCATGACTAGGGTCCCGTTGGGCTATGGTGCTGGACAGAAATTTGTTAAACAGTTTCTGCATGGGAGAGGATACTGGGTGATTTCAGACGTTACGCCGTCCTGATTCGTCCCAGTGAATCCCCGGCGGGGGTGAATGAAATAACCCCCCGCCCCCCGTGGTCAACAAATGGCCCGAATAGACCTGCCGGTTGATCGCGGTGGGGAATCGGGGAGGGGGCGGTGCCGCGCGGCGCAATGTGCGGCCGCACAGCTCCGCCTCCCCATGCTCCCCCGCTGCCCGCCCTCTGGTGAAACAGGCGGGCGCTGCGGCCAATGCGGATGCAGCGCCCAGCCGCTTTGACCACGGCCTGGAATCCTGCCGGGGATTCTGGGCTGTGATTGCCGGCCAGATGTTACTTTTTATTGCTTCCTGCCAGGAATCACTTTGACCACGCTTTCGGAGCTCGGCCTGCGGGGAGCCCGGGAAGCGTGGTTGAAATTGACCCCATGTGGGAATCGGCCGTGGTGAACATCTGGCGGCTGCCCCGCAGCGAAATTGGCCGTGGTTCACTGTGGTTGACTGATTTCCTAACGTCTGAAAATACCCGAAGTCTAAGAATGCAGCTCTCATTCACCAGGTGTGTATGAGGGTTGCATGCTGAAATTTGCATGCCAAAGTGTCACATTAGACTTTAGTGGCTGACAAATCCTTAACAGCAAGAGACATTGTGTAGCTGGTCGCTGGGCTGCTGCCTTTAAATGGAAGCATGGAACACACCTGTGACTGGGGTATTTTCAGGCAGCAATAGCTGCCTGAAACTTAAATGCACAACCACTCTCCATTATAAACAGGAGACTGCTGAACTCCTGATTTTGAGGAAACCGCTTGAGCTATATTGCTGAAAATTTATCCATGGCTATAAGTTGTGAGGACCATCATATGCACGAAGTGTGAAGAAGATCCATCAGGAAAATAAAATGTTATAACTGTTTTAACGTTAATTGGTTGTGGTCAAAATGCACAGCATCCTCACGATTTTGATTCATTAATATCTCCACCCCCTGGATGAGCTGAGTTCCTAAACTTCACAGGATTGGTGCATGAGATCAATAACAGCTTCCGAAATATGATACTGATCGGTGCAGCCAAAACCGAGATATTAATGATTAAAAAATTAGTTCTGCAGCCTGGCACATGCACACTTGAGCTCCTCTCCCTTGTCGGAGAGCCGGGGAAGCGGAACTCTGTAAACACTGACTACTGTAGGCTCCCCCTGGCTTGTGCACTGTGCTGGAAGGCAAGCATACTTGCCCCCCGCTCACCTTGCCCCCCCCCCCCCCCAGTTGCATGGCTAGGCAGCAGGCTGCAGCCAACGTCTCCCCCAATAAGTTGTTCTGCCTCCCCTTCCTGACTCCGGTCCCCATCCCTCACCTTCCTCTCCCTCCTAGTAGCTGCAGCAGCAGCGGGACACAGGGACACTGATCTCCCCACATGCTGATCAGAAGGTTGTTACCTTGTAAAGAAGGTTCTTCGAGATGGCTCCCAACAGTCTCACAACTGGGTTGTACATGCTCATCCTATCCAAATAATAGACTGCATGATGGTCTCGAGCTCCTCTAGTATAAAAGCCATGGCCTCTCCCCCTCAGAACGAAAGTTCCTTTCAACCCTTTCTAGAAAAATAAGAAAAAACTTCCATGTGGGGCTGGAAGGGAGGGTGTTGTGAGAATGGTCCGAGCCACCTCAAAGAACCTTGTTTACAAGGTAGCAACCTTCTGTTCTTTTTCGAGTGGCTCCTCACATTTTTACTAGGGATGGGCGAACAGATTGCGGTTCGGGTACGTCTGCGTTCGGTTCGCCTGCGTTCGGTTCATCCGCCGGGTTCGGCCGTTCGGGAAATGTTATGGGTGGTTTTTTTGTTTTTTATATGGTTTTTTGGTTTTTTATTGGTTTTTTATAAGGTTTTCTTTTGTTTTTTTGTTTTTATATGTTTTGTTGTTTTTTTTAAATTAAAAATCTAATATTATATATATCTATCTACACTAAATCTAACTGCTATTAACTATTCTAAATGCTATGAACTAAATGGATTATCTAATAAGTACACAGGCCTACTCCTACAAACACTAAAACTAAATCACTAACGCTATCTCTATCACTAAGCTA
>QEPC01009488.1:2872789-2898073 GCA_003113815.1 Sphenodon punctatus | reverse complement strand
GAGAACTTGCAGACTTTTCACTCCGTATGAAAAGTTGCAGACTTTTGACTGTATGAAATGTTTGCAACTTTTCATACGGAGTGAAAAGTCCGCAACTTTTGAAAAGTTGCAGACTTTTAGAAGTACGGAGCCAAACGTTTGCAAGTTTTCATACCAAGTGAAAAGTCTAAATTTTGTAAAGGTGCAGACATTTCACTTGATTTGAAAAGCTGCAGACTTCTGACTCTGAAAAGTCTGCAACTTTTCATAGGAGTGAAAAGTGTGCAACTTTTCAAAAGCTGAACACTTTTAAAAGTAGGAATCAAAAGTCTGCAACTTTTCCAAAGTCACGTAACTTTTCTTATGCTGTGTTCTGCCGGTCAGCAGCTTGGGTTGCTATCTTGTAAACAAGGTTCTTTGAGATGGCTCCGAACATTCTCACAAATACCCACCCTTCCAGCCCGCATGGAATTTTTTTTCTTATATTTCTAGAAAGGGTTGAAAGGAACTGTCATTCTGAGGGGGAGAGTGCTTTTTATACTAGAGGTGCTGAAGACCATCATGCAGTCTATTATTTGGATAGAATGAGCATTCACAACCCAGTTGTGAGAATGTTGGGCGCCATCTCGAGGAACCTTCTTTACAAGGCAACAACCTTCTGATCAGGACATGGGGAGGAGCTGTTTGTTTGCCTTATCTCCCAGTCCGATCCGTGTCCCTGTGCCCCCCTGCTGCTGGTGCTGGTGGAGCTACTAAGAGGGACAGGAAGGTGAGGGATGTGGACAGGAGCCAGGGAAGGGAGGCAGAACAACTTATTGAGGGGGAAGCTGGCTGCAGGCTGCACCCAGCCATGCAACTGCGGGGCCCCAGCTAGCGCGGCTGTGCGGGCTACGGCCCCAGAAAGCTGTGCTGACTCCGCTTTGCCGGGAAGGCTGCGGGGGGAGACAAGGCGAGTTAGGGCAGAGCTGAGGGGGGGCAGGTATGCTTGCTTTCCAGCACAGTGCACAAACCAGGGGGAGACTACAATAGTCAGCGTTTAGAGTTCCGCTCCTCAGCGCATTGCTAATTGGACGCAGGCGTTTCCCAGCTCTCCGACAGGAGAGAGGAGCTCAAGTGCGCATGCGAGAACCAGCAGAACTATCACTAATAACTTGGTTTTGGCTGCATCAATCAGTATCATATTTCAGAAGCACTTGTTATTGATCTCATTCTCAAAGCCTGTGAAGTTTGGGGGCTCAACTCATCTAGGGGGAGTAGATATTGATAATTCAAATACACGAGGATGGTGTGCATTCTGACCACAAGCAATTAAAGTTTAAGCAGCTATAACATTTTATTTTCCTAATGGATCTTTTTCAAAGTTTGTGGATATGATGGTCCTCAAAACTTACAGCCATGGTTAAATTTTTAGAAATGTAGGTCAAGCGGTTTCCTAAAAATTGGGGCTTCAGCAGTCCCGTTTATAATGAACAGTGGCTGTACATTTAAAAAATAATGGGAAGGGAAGAAAAAAGGTAACAAGGCTTTGAAACCAATTTCTTAATGATGCTTCATAGGAGACAGGACACTTTTAGAAATGTCAAAATTTGAACTTTAGATACCCAGGCTTTGGGGGCGGGGGAATGGGACTTTTTCAGAACAATCCTTAAAGGCCCAATCCTGAAAAACCTTCCATGGGTGTACAAAATTCTACACACTGAGTAGTCCAAGCTGATTGGCTAATAAGAGTACTGGATTTAAAATGTGAGACTATAGGAAAGCTAGCAACGTCAGTCAGTATTTGAATTTTGCATATTACTAACAAACTGGAAGACACTGAAACATATAATCATTAAAAGATTTCTGGTTTATTTCATGCACTTACTGATTTAGATCTTCCTACTCCTGAACTTCTTTTACATTGGTACCTACCAACCTTCTTTAAATCCTTCTTTTACTGTTTGCATGTTCTCACTTAGGATGACTGTCTCAGTGGGATCAATACATGAGCATGAATGAATCATCTACCATCCAAAACTAAGGCTAATGTCTCTGTAACCTAAAGTGTACATCTTTACTGATATACGTAAGGCACTTAAGCAGAATGAGATTTAATAGCAAAATTTCAGATGACAAGAATGGTTTGTTTTATTCCTGGGATTAAGTCAAGGATATCTTGTCCTCCCAATTATGCAAGAGGGCTCACATCTACCAAAAATATCGATGCGGAGGGTGGGGAATAAGTTTCTGAAAAGGGACTTCCTGCTAGGAACCAGACTTAGTTGGTAGTGAACTACCTCCTCTTATGCACACTGACCTATAAACCAGGTGTTCTCAGCCACAAATATACAAATAGACACAATCAGGCCTGCTCAAACACATCCAGAATCCCCTGTCCTAGCTCCTACAGTCCTTCAAACAAAGTGCCAGGCCCTGAACACTTCAAAGATAATGTTTGAGAAGTTGGCATAATAGCATATGGCAAGGTTTCTCAAGCTTTACCACACTGTGGAAGTTGTCATTGGCCATCCTCTTAATCCCAATTCCACACCTTCCCCAAGAATACCATTGTGCTGGGCCAGAGAAAGAAAAAAGTGAGCTAGGCCTGCTGCAGAGAGAGAATGAAACAAAACTAATTTTAATGTTCCTAACTGTGCCTTTTCCAATGCCTGTTGTGGGTGGACAGTTGATGCTTTTATTCGTTTACAGCTCCCTCTGCCTGCAGCCTATATTCTTCTAATCTCTACAATTTCCTCTGTCCCCTTGTGTGCTTGCTACCCTCTAACTTCTGCGTTCACAGGGTAAAACAGCCATGAGATCGGGCTGCTGTGGCTCACTTTGACCCACTTTGCACCGGTCCTCACCTGCATGTTTGTGCAGGCGCCACTAGATGTTGGTCTGGGATTGCCCCGGGCCATGTCAGTAGCTAGCCCGGGCTCTCACCCTGTACTGTGTCCAGGTCACAGGTTGGACTAACATCTGCCTTAACTTGGGCAAAGTGGGCCACAGCAGGCTATCATGTCGGAAACGGCCCGGATCGGGGCCATCATGGAGGGGGATGGGGCACAGTGGCCGGTCACACGTCTGTGCATCTCCCTGCTGGGCCAGCCATGGGCACGTTTTTGTGCAGCCCAGCCTGAACCCTGTCCGCTGTGGCTTCCCAACTCAGATTGGGCCGCTGCTGCGTGACCGTTACTTCTGTTTCCACCCACAACTGACTTTACAGAAACAATGGCTAAAGCAGGAAGCCATAATACACCAGTGGCAGAGGGAGAACAAAGGGGCTGAAGGAAGAAGGCCAAATAAAAATAAAAGGTGGGCAAAACAAAGCTTTAACGTGACAGCTTCAGGTACTTCTCAGGGAAGGGAAAGGAGAAGCCTCCATCCCATGCTGAACCTAACTGGCCTCTTCCTTACCTGGTCCACCAGATGGTTCCTTCTGAAGCAAAAAAAAAAAAGGCAGGATGAACTGAAACCCCACAAACACTGTCCAGGAGCAGCTGTTGGACATCAACATGCAACCCACCCTGTAAACAAACGGAGAATCGTGTCTCCCCCCCCATCCCTACCCTCTATGCTACTGCACGCTGGGGAGAAAGGGACTCCTCAGCCTTAGGCCTGCCCCCCTCACCCATATACGATTGTACAGCCCCACTGGGGAGCCAGGATCCCACAACCCCTGGTTCCTCCTCTGCTCCCTAACCTCCACGACGCTGCACAGATCCACGGAGGAGACAGAGATCCTCAGCCCTCAGCACTGCTCCTCAAAGAGCCCCCGCATGCTCCTCCAGAGACACACTGAAGCCGGATCGAGCCCCTTCCTGCTGCGAGGAGAAAGGGCTCCTCACCCCCCTAGGAGGAGGAGAAGAAATAGCTCTCCATGCCCCTCCACCCTGCTGCAGGCAGAGGAGAAAGGGCTCCCTCCGCGCCCTGCTGCCCTCCTGACCGCCCGAGAAGGAACTCCCCCCCCGCCCTCTCGCAGAAGAAAGCCCCCGGCCCCTCCTTCCGTCTCCGCCCCCGAGACGCGCTGAGGAGAAAGGTCTCCCTCACCCGCCTTCCTCTCCGGGAGCCCTCAGCTCAGAGAAGGGAGAGTGAACCTACCGCTCCCATCCCGGCTGCGCAGCACCTTCCACCAGGCGTTCGCCTCAGCCGGCCGCGATGCTGCCCCGACCCCTCAGGCCGCTTCCTCCTGCCCAGCCTCGGGTGGAGGAAGCGGTGTGTGCGGCCACAAGCTGGCCTAGGGCTCCCTCTGTCGGCAGCCGGGGGAAGGGGGTCTGTCGCCGGTCACACACAGCGGCAAGTCGAAAGGCTCAGCGAGCACAGACGTGCGCGCTGCTTTACCCAGGCGGTGCTGTCATCTACCCCAAATGTCCAGGCATCATGAAACTTTTTATACACGTAAGATGTTGCTTCCATTTGCCTTTTCGTTTCTGTCTGATTCTCGAATCTTATTTCCAGAGCTTGCGTTGCATCTAAGAGAAAAGGGAATTCTCCTGTAATTACAAGACTCTAGAACTTTTAAAAAAATAAAACAACACAGGTCTGGGAATTCTGATAAAACTGCCAGAGTTACTAACAGGGGTATTTGCCAACTACAGCCAGTCAAAAGTCATGAACCACCCAAACGAATAGAAAGGCATATATGCAACCAAACCCAGCATACACAACCACTTCAGAAAACATATGCATGCGCTACCTTAGAATATAATATGCACATTATTAGACACAATACACAAAACATACAGTTATAGCCACAGACTCTGGAACACACTCTTCACGCATGTTGCTGGTACACAGCTGCTCCACATGCATATGCACAGAAGCAGGCGTACAAAATCCATTTGCCCATGACCTCAATAAATACACACAATATATACTTGATTGAACTTACCCCCATGTGAAGACGTGGAAGTCATGTTGACCATTATTAACCTTTAGTTCCACAGAAACAATGGATTGCCATCCTTCTAACAGCAAGAAAGGAAAGAACTAAAGGTATTTTCACGTCCAGGTAATTTGTTCTTCAAGATTTCAAACATTGATTTAAAACACTTTAAATGGTCAATAAAGTCCAAATATTTCATATTTGAAATATTTATCTATCAGTCCTAAGGGTAGGTTGCTCTGTGATTCTGTTGCATGCTCACAGTGTTAACTTCATAATGAAATAATTAATTGGTTTGAATGTGTGCAGCCTACTGCCCTCTGCTGGATGAAACATATATGGGGTTTCCCACATACTAGGAGTATGTACAGTGCATTGATGGGACAAATTGCAGAGCCATTTGATAAATTACGTTTATCATCTATCTGTGACACACAGCTCTATTCACTGCAGAATGAGCCTGGAGGATACTCCTGAACCTCCACCTTTGCTGATGCTTGCTTCAATCCACTTACCCACGCTGCTGCTGGCAGTGGCATAGCAAGACTATGTTGGGCTCGGGTTCATGTCCCAATTATGGGCCCCCCTAAGTGCAACATCTTCCTAAGCAGTGACCCTCCCATGGCTCTTGGCCAGCCTCAGCCTCCCCCTGCAAAGACCCTGGTTCCCACTGAGGCCCCTGGTGTGGCACCCCGACCCACTCTGAATATTTCCTTTGTAGTAAGGCCCTTTGCAAGTAGCCTGAGTGTTAGTAGAAAACTTTCAGAGTGGATGGAGGCAGAGTGTTAGCCCCATTCCCTCTTCCACCCACTCTGAATATTTCCTAGTGATGCTCAAGCCGCTTACAAAGGGCCCCCCTATAGACCAGGGCCCCTCGCTCCATGGTAGCCTTGCGCCTGGCTGCTGGCTACTAGTATGGACATGAAGCTCAGCAGAGGCAGTAGAAGCTCGGGATTCCCTTTCCACCTCTCCCTCCCACACTTTTGAAAAGAAAAAAAAGTCAGATAAAAGGGGACAAAAAGATAAAGAGAAAAAGAAAGGGGAAAAAAGGAAAAGAGTGAGAAAGAAAAAGAAAACGAGAAACTGCAGACAAAAGAGAAAGAAAGAAAGAAATTGTTAGGAGTATGTGATGAAATATTGGGCTACATGTAGACTACAGCTCTAACACATATGTAAAGGTAAAGGTTAAACGTATGTAATGTGAAAGCTGAGAACTAGAAACTCACTTCGTGCAAGAGAAAAATGCTAAGAATGACCTTGAGTGAATGTGTAATCAGGAAAAGCCTAAACACCTCTGCAGACACTAACCATAGACCATTGAATTTCAAATGGATTTCTTCCTGTGGACGTGTCTGAAAGCACAGAGTCACCTGGCAGGAAAATCAAACAAAGGACCCTGGAAAAGTATTTAAGGGGGAAAGACAAGACAAAGAGAGAGCTTGTTGAGCTTGAGGTTCTTGAACTTCATCTGCATCATCATATCCTACCAGCCAGAGAAGAGCTACATCAAAGGAACTATGAAGTAAGGACTCTTGGAAACTCTAAGACTTATACCCAGCCAAGCTTTCCACCGCTGACTGTGACATGAACTGAAATACCCTTGGACCTTGATTAGGGTAAGCCTAACCTAGGAGAATCTAAGTATAGATAGGGATGCATTATTGGTTATGTTAGTTTGATTTCTGCACTCTCGAGTATAATTTTGTACTGCATGCTTATTCATGATTTATTCATTAAACTTCTTTTAACTGAACTTATGTCCCGTGAAATTGCTAATCCTAACATTGGCAGGACACAGTTTGGGGTTAATTCTGTGTTTACAAACACAGGCGAACCTAGAAAGAGTCTGTGCTGGGAAACTCTATGGCTGAAAGGGTGACAAGAAAGTCCACCTGTTGCAGGCTCAATCCGTTCTAGAGAGAGCGCTGATTCAGTGGGAGCTGCAAGCCTGGGAAACTGAGTCATGACAGCCTAGAGTGGGGTAGTGAGACCCCAATCCCATGACAGAGTGGAGAACCTCTGGCCCATGGGCCAAACCTACCCGGTAGCTGCTTTTTATTTGGCTGTTTTCTAATTCCTGGATCTGGAATCTCAGGCCACTTTTATATGAGGCGCTTAGAAGTGCCTCCAGTGCCCAGTATTCGGAGGAAAGCGGCACAGAGAGTGTTTACATGCTTCCTGCGCTACCGGAAGTGACATGCTGCCTGTTCTTGGCAGTGGCTGGAGACACGGGCCTTTGAAGAGGCACCTTCTGAATACCTCACTTTGCAGGCTTGAAGAAAGCGCCTCTTCAAAGCCCAGCGTCTTCAGCTGCCGCTGCTGCCAAAAACAGGCAGCATGTCACTTCCGGTAACACGGGGAGTGTGTAAACCCTCCCCGCGCTGCTTTCTTCTTGAATGCATGGCTCCGGAGGTGGTTCTAAGCACCTTGTTTAAAAGTGGCCTAATTCTAATTCCTTGATCTGGTCCTGACCCTCAAGCACTGGCATGCATTCAAGGACAGAGGATGGATCCATGACATAGATCCATGATCTGGAGCCTCTCTTTCCTTTTCCCATCTTGAGCTTTCCCCATAAGCTCTACCTGCCCCTACAGAGCTTGTACTCATTTTTACAGTGGCCTACAGGAGGGAAAAGCCCCCCCACTCCTGCTGTATACACGAGGGGTAGTTTTTATTTGGCCTCTTTCCTGTTCCTGGCCCTTACTCTCACCCTCAAGCACTGAAAGAGCGAGCTCAGAGTAAGAAAGCAGAGATGAAGACAAGGCTAAGGGACAGATCTATGATCTGGACCCTCTTCTTCCTGAGTGCACCCCTTAGGCACACCCACCTTCAACTTCCATGTGACTCTCTGTGCTTGTACTAATTTTCAAAGTGGCCCCTGGGAGAGAAACGTTTCCCCACTCCTGCTGTACACATTTGTACTGTACAGATTTAAGTCTTCCATATGCTAACTACTATGCATCTAATGAATAAATCTACCGCAAGTGTTGGCAGATAGGTTGTAGCCCAGTATCCTGTCTCCAACAGTGGCCAGCACCAGATGCATCAGATGAAGCTTAGAAAAACAGAGAATATATGGAATATGTTCATGAACACATTAACATACTCCGTATGTGGCGTCTGGTGGATTCCAAAGCTGATGGGTCGCAGGGCGGGGCCAGAGGTAGACGGAGCCTAGCCAATGGTAGGCGGAGCTTAGACCAATTTTGAAATTAATATGAAAATTTACTGCCTTGGTTCCCCATATATTAAAAAATCTTGGTGTGTGTGTGTGTCTCCCTGTGTTCCCCTCATCCTTGTCCTTAGATTGTTAGCCCACTGGGCCAGGGACCAGTCTACTACAACAACAACAACAACAACAACAGTAAAGCACCAGTCAGGTGCAGCAGCAGTAGCAGCCCCACCCAGTCAAAAACACGTGAGAGGCTGAGGCTGACTGAAAACAGTCTGCTCATCACTCACTGATCATATGCCAGTCACAGAACCTGCCCATCTCCCCCTGCAGTTGCAGGTCCCTGCCATGCGCACACTTACCAATCCTGGCCTGGGCATCTAAGCCTGGCACCCAGATAGCTTTTAAAATAGCAGCGCTTTCCCTCCATATGTGTCTATGAAACTCTGCCCCCAGCGATGAACAGCTAGAATTGCTGTTTCCCATTTCCTGCACTAGGATGGAGTGCCCAGCCGCCCAAAGTCCATTTCAATGTAAAATGTCCCTTAAAAGTGCCCATGTGATCCACGGTGCTGTTTGCGTCCCTCTTCCCTCTAGTCCACCTCCCGGCCCTGCCCAGTAAGTAACAGTCAGTGCTGGCTCGGCTTGCGGCTCCTCCCCCTCCCCCCACCCGACTCCAGAGCAGCTGCCTCACTCAAACAAACTTGCACATGTGCTGAAGCTTCTGCATGCACAGTTACCCAGCATGCCCTCCGCACCTGGAAGTGATTGCAAGTCCTGCTGCCGGAGACCTGCAGCGCTTCTGTGAGTGTGGCTGGTCCACACGGGGGCAGATCATCGGACAGAAGAGGCTCAGTGAACCTTATGTAATCACTTTCTGGGGTTGGCATCAGGAGAGAGAGTGCCCCTGATGCCCCTAGGGGATCCACCGTGCCTGAGAAATTCATATTCTACTGTGCACTCACAGCATCTGTTTCCCAGAAGAACAGGATCACCTTCTCATCCCTAGAAATGGTGGATGAAATTCAATCCTGGAGTTAAGAGGCAAAGAAAAAAATTGAACTCACTCCAGGGATGAAATTATCCTGGTCTTTCCAAATCTGGGATGTGTTCCCCACTGTCCTGTGAATAAATTGAGAGCTTTGATTTCCAAGAATGTCAATCCAGCACCTTTTCCAAGCACTGAATCCACTAGAGAAATAAAAATTCATCAGGTTGCTATGCATTCTGGAAACTGTGGTGACATTTCTGATGGCTTTGGATCAGACTCTTTGTAGTGCTTGACTGTTAGTTGTGTCCTATATACTTGCTGGTTACTACTCCAGCACCCCCCAGGTACTGAATCGGCCCCTGTGGTCATCGGGGGATGCCCTCCTTGTGGTCCCCCGAGTCTTCCGGGGGGCCACACAGGGGAGGATGTTCTCGGTGGCCATGCCAAGGCTGTGGAACTCCCTTCCGGTGGGAGTGCATCTGGCCCCGGATTTCCCCTCCTTTCGTAAAAGCTGCAAGACTTGGCTGTTCCGCCAGGCGTTTGGCGGGGGAGATGGGTAGGGGGTGGGGTGCAGGAGGAGAGGGATGAGGGTGTAGTAGTATGTTTTATAGTTCTATGATTTTAATTGTTGAGATACACTGTTGTGAGCCACCCCAAGCTGCCTGTAGCAGGAGGGGCGGGATACTAAATGCTTTTAACAAATAATAAATAAATAAATAAATACTCTGAGACATTACCTTTCCTCTAATAACACCAATGAGATAGTATCCAAGATACTGGTGGGTCAATTGCATCACCCCATGATCTTCATAAGGGGTATTTATTTATTTACTTTATTTCAATATTTGGTATCCTGCCCCATCCTGCCTTTGGCAGCTCAGAGCGACTTACAAATTAAAATTAATAAAACCATAAAATACATAAAAATCCAGTCACTACTGAAAAACAAGACAGTCTCAAGGAATAAAAGAACCCTACCCAACCACTACCCATCTCCCTCACCAAAAGCCTGGCAAAACAGGCATACCACAATAAACTTGTATCTGGGCGCAAAGAATTAGAGCACAGAAAACTTAAGTAGCTGTGGAAATTTGTAAATTATTATTATGCATAATGGTTCTTCTCAAATGTTTGAGTCCAATTCGTTTATTTGGCTATGGCTGTAAATAAATCTAATTAACTACTCATGGTATACCATCATATTTTAAAAAAATATTTGTAGGAGGCGGAAAGTGTTGTATAATGTACTGAAGTTTTAATAAACTTTAAATACTTCTTTCCATTGAGAGTTTTCATTTCTAGGCTGATTGTGGTTGGATAATTAGCATAGGGTTGGGGACATGAATAAACAGAGGCTTGGGGCATCTGTATTGTTCTGGTTTAATTGCTTCTCAGCCAATGATTCACTATTATTTTTGGCAGTTGAACAGACTTTGCCTAGCACTGTGAAGTGCCTCTCTTTATGTCTTCAAGCCTCGTCATCTGTTGTAGACTGGCAAAGGCACGCAGCAAAACGGCTTCTTGCAAGAGGATGTTGGAAGGAATCGGTTTCTTCATTATCAAGAAATTATGGGTCAGTAGATTTCATTAATAGGGAGGGGTTAATTGGATGGGAAGGTTTGTAAATCTGCATATTAATTATTTGCATGAATTTTTTGTTTTACATTTATCCAGTATGGCATGATGTTTACATGAACCCTGGGTGCAATCCTCACCCTCTTGCAGTCAATGGCAGAAACCCCATTGCCTGCATTACAGTGAGGATCGCAACTCATGACTCTAGAGTTTGTTTTATTATACTCAGTATTATACTCAGTTTCCATCAATCCGTCTGTCTGTTGTCATAAAAAGTCTGAGTTCTGTAGAACATTAAACTGATGCCCCAGTCAAAATAATCAAACATAAATTAATCAAACACAACCCTTTTCTATACTGACAGGCCTGTTGAGAGAAATGTGTGGCCTCAGTACATCCTGGCAGCTGGGAGCCCCTTGTCTCTCGTGCCCCTGTCACCATCACATAGGGTGTTACCACAAGTGACGATGGACTGCTGCCATTACAACTTGATCCAACCCGGTCAGGATTGAGTTGGATCGAGAATAAATTTTCATGTGGCCACAGAATAAATTTTCACGTGACCGGACCAGGGGATGATGGGCAGCCATGGAGGCCTATGAAAAACACCATGGTGGCCCTGATTTGGACTGGGTCACAGCAAGCTATAACAAATGTTATAGCACACTGTAGCCTGCTCTGGCCCGATTGGTAGCCTGGGCTGTGATCCCGGATGTTTCCAGGATCACAGCCCAGCTAGCAGCTACCATGCCTAGGAGAAATCTGAGGTAAACAACTGGCGGCAAGTCAACAAACATGACGGTGGTCCGCAGGCCAAAGTGGGCCACAACGGGCCTAAGCAGGCTGCTGTCACATTTGTTAATACTTATAGTGGACAATTTCTGGAGAGACTGGTACTTTATTCATACAGGTGGTAGCTTTCAGTTTTTGGCCCCCAGCTTAGAGGAGCTGTAGAAATGTATCCCTGACCCCCTCGCAGAGTCGCTGCTCACCAGACGTACATATTGATATTAAAGCTCAGATCCTACAGTAAAAACTGCAAGGGGGTAAGAGGTGCCTCTAGCCTTTTCCAACTCAAATTTTAACCACATTAATTTAGCGGCAAAGATTCATGAAAAGGGAAGCTCAGTTAACAATTTTAGGGAACATTAATGGACATTGACATTTCTGTTATAAATCTGGGGGATGCTCTGGGGAGGGTAAGAGACATGTGGTGACAAATTACTCCAATCTTTTCCTCAAATTATGACATAGCCCAGATTTAGACTTAAGTCAGTAGCTTTATCACTGCAAACAAAATTCAGATAAACTAGTGAGCAACTACTGAAATAATTCAGACTTGCTAAAAGGCCGATCTAGAGCATAACTACGGTTTTGGTTTAGCTGAATAGCTTGCACAACTCTACCAGGCCTTACGAGTCATGTAAGATGTAACTATAATATATAAACTATCTAAAACAAAAACCCTGTTTCAAAAAACGTTAAAGGCACAACCATTTGCAAAACAAAATTTAAAAAACATTTCACAAAATACATTTTACCCGAACTTAAACTCCCCAAAATATGAAAATTACAATTCAAATTCAAAAAACATTTAACATACATTACAACAAAAATTAAACACCAAAAAGCATGAAAATTGTTTACAGATTTTCTATTTATATTCCATAATTCGCCATCAACATTAAAAAAAAATTACAAAATTTCATCCATGCTTTTATTACCTCTCGGTTAGATTACTGTAACGTGCTCTACGTGGGGCTACCTATGGTGACGGCTCGGAAGCTGCAGCTGGTGCAGAATGTGGCGGCCCGGCTCTTGGTGGGGCTGGGCCGCCGGGAGCACAGTACACCAGTGCTCCGATCTCTGCACTGGCTGCCAATAGTCTTCCGAGCCAGATTTAAAGTGTTGGTTTTAACCTATAAAGCCTTACACGGCCTGTGCCCTGCTTATTTGCGAGATTGCCTCACTCCCCGGGTTCTAGATCGGCCCCTGCGGTCGTCCGGGGGTGCTGTGTTGGGTCACGCAGAATAGGGTGTTCTCGGTGGCTGCGCCGCGCCTTTGGAATTCCCTCCCAGTGGGGGCCCGTCTGGCCCCGGACCTCCCGGCCTTCCGTAGGAACTGTAAGACCTGGCAATTCCGTCAGGCATTTGGCGAGGGAGTGGGGTAAGGGTGGATGGGGGTGAGTGGAAGGGAAGATATGTACTTTTTTACCACACATACTTACTTTTACTAATATTTACCAATAAGTACACTATCACATTTCTTTAAAGATTATTTATTTATTAGCATAAGTCACCTACGAAATGTTTTTCAAACTGCCTTAACTCATTGCATTTTCTATACAAGTAATCGTAGAATCTGGCCATCATCCTCTCTGGAGCTGCCTAGGTCCCAGTACAAACAGTGCACTGACTGTTCTTCTGAGATCTGACAATGACAAAGCTTTGCTTTCACCCTGCTCTTGTCCTGCTTTGCAGTGGTACCACCTGCCAGGAGCACAGCCAGGATTTTTTTTGGGGACTGACCCCTCTAGAAGCCCTACTCCCCAATAATGCCCACTCTGCCTTTCCCTTCCCAAGCACAGGACAGAAGCTGTTCCCCCTCAGACAGGGCAGCAGCAAAATGAGACCCCAGAGCCAGAAATCTCCCCTTTCCCTTTGTCCTGACTCTGGGTGGCAGTGAGGCTGGAACAGCCAGCCAAGCAGAGAGCTACCCCAGCAGCCGGGGCCACAGCAATGAGACAGAACGCCATGCGGGGCTGCTCCATTCTGAATGCCAAGATTCCTCCCGAGTCTCCCTGGCCAGCGGACCCCGGCTCCATCCATCCACCACTGCAGGGAGCAGAGCACAGCTGCTGCCTCCAGGTAGCAGTGAAGGTTTGGGGGGGGGGTGTTCAGGTTGGGACTTGGAGTGTTGCACGGGGAGGGGGGAGAGTAGGAGCAAGGGTTAGGGGGGCAGCTTGGGGCTAGGGGAGTTGTGGGGGGTCGGGAAGAGGGTCGGAGGGTCGGGAAGAGGGGTGGGGCTCAGAGGAAGGAGGGGAAGGGGGAAAGAGGTAGGAGGGGGGCTGCGGTGTCACAGGACCTGGGTGCAGACAGCTGGAGCTCTGCAGAGCTGTCCTCAAGCAACTCTTGGCATGCTACTGCACAAATGTGGGTATGGGGAGGATATTCCAGCCCACAACTTGGGGATTTCAACTGCAGTGAAGTCAGCTATAGCAATGAGAGCTGACATGCCGGTGGGGCTGGCTGGGCTCAAACTGGTGTTGAGCATTAGCAGCAGAGCAAGTGGGAGGTGGTGGAGAGTCCCTCGCCCCCCCCCCTTCTCCTCAATCACCAGACTGCTCAAGTTCACCACTGACTGGGCTCTGAGAAGCATGGGCACTATTGCACATGCGTGAGCCAGCAGAACTGATTTCTTAATCTTTAATTACTCAGTTTTGGCTGCACCAATCATGTTCACACTATACCGGCACTTGATGTTGATCTCACACTCCAAGACTGTGGAATCTTTGGACTCAACTCTTCTAGCCGGAGGAGATATTGATGATTCAGAATAGTCAGGAGGCTGTGAATTTTGACCATAACCAATTAACTTTTCAACAGTTATCACTTTTTATTTTCTGGCTGGATCTTCTTCAAACTCTGTATGTATGACAGTCCCCACAAATATAAGTGGTGGTTAAACTTTCACAATTGTAGTTCAAACAGCTTCCACAAAAACGGGGCTTCAACAGCCCCCTGTTTCTAATGGAAATCAGTTCTGCCTTTAACTTTCTTGCAGCTACCACTGCAAGCAAATGATGTCCATGAGGGGAATATACAGGTATAGTGACCCTAGTCTATTTGCAGTTATTTTTTGCTACTTTTTAGCACACCTAGTTTTGCAAAGCACAAAGGTTCTTAATCACAGGAGAAAATAAATAAATCAACAGATCAAATCAATTCTTTCCAAGACAGGAGTCTGCATTGGCTCTGTCCTGTGCATGGACTTGGATCACTTTCACACCTGCCCCTCCCCCCCGTGCATATTTTGACTGCGGGACGGAATGCGCAAGCCAGAATGTGTGTGGGGTGTGACTGGTCTGAAAGGCACCCCCCGCCCCGCGTGGCTTTGTCGGCAAACACACACAGAGAAACAGAGCAGGATTTCCTGCTCTGTATCTCTGCATGTGTTTGCTGGCAAAGTCGCGTTGGGGGGGTGGGTGGGGAAGGCTTTAAGACCAGCCACGCTCCATGCGTTTTCTGGCTTGCACATTCCCTCCCGCAGCCAAAATATGCATGGGGATGGGGAAGGGCAGGCGTGAAAGTGGTCTAAAATTCAAACGTTTTGGGGGCTCATCATCACTGCTTTTGTTCTTGGAAATGTTCCTGTTTCTTGAGTCACAGACTGAAATCCCTCCATTCCCTTAAAAACAAAACAGAGAAAATAATATTGTCAGTGAAGACCAATTATTCTATAAATGTAAACTCCATTTTAAAAGAGCAAAGAGTAGTGTACAACATTACATATTTATAGCTATAGGTTTGTTCAACTGTCACATAATAACAGAATGAATAATTAATTAGTCTAAAGGTCTTATCATTTATGGATTCTCTTGTTGCTTTGATATATTTTTGTTCAAACTGTGAACAAAAATATCTGAGCTTGGCTGACATGTTAACTTCTACACCGATAGCAGAACGCACCGCTAAGGTAGATACCAGCTTCTGAGAGTCATATTGAGGGCATCATCATTTCTTAATGATGAAATAATGCCAATGCTATTTTGATGTATTTCTTAAGGTCTTTGACAATTAAAATGTTCAGGGTGTATTCTCCACTAGTAAAGTCAATGGGAGCTGATTACACTGACTTTAACGGATGGAAGAATATGTCCTCACTGTTTAATGGTGGAGAAGACAAAGCTGATCATTGCAGTTTAGATAGGAGAGATGCATAAAGTGCATTTGCTTATCTGCTTCAAGAAAACTCATTGGACAAAGCAAGGGGAAATGTTACTCTGTTGGAGTGTCAGTAGTTAATGAGGATGTGAAATTTGGATAAGAAATCATTTTAAACCCAAGAAGTTTACCTTCTGTGGTTGGTTAGGAGTTAGAATTGCATTTAAACACTTTTAACCCTCAAAGTGCTGAGCCAGATTCTCTTCTGTCTAAAAATAGTAGAACACCACTGATACTAATGGGCTGGGTTTAGTGTGTTTTGGCTTGGTTATGCACCATAGGTCAGAAACAAATATTAATTGTAAATACCATCCACAGAAGATTCACCTACTTCAGTTTGACCCAACAAGGAGGGTATGGAACACTATTCCCACCAACCCCCTGCTCAATTAATTTGGATATTCAGTGTGCTACCCAAAAATGCAAATAATAGTTGCAGGGTAGCCCTACAAAGGACATGGTCTGGGGTGGGGATGAGGGCAGTGGCAGGACAGGACCCAGGACATAGACCAATGCCCTGGATGAGGGAGTGTGGGCCAGAGTAGGGTGGGCCCAGCACAAGTGGCACTCCCCCCACCTCCTCCCTCTCAGAAGGTCTCCCTTGTCCCTTCCTCCTCCTGGAAGTCTGAGTCAGAGGTTGTTTTCAGACATGATGCTAACCCCAGTTTAACCACACTTGAACATTTCTTATACATGTTGCAGGGCTGGAGTGGTGCCCTATGCAGCCCTGCAACATGCATAAGAAATATTTGTGTGGTTAAACTGGGGTTAGCGTCATGTCTGAAAAAGAGACAGAAGGGCATTGTACCAGGACTCTTGGAGGGAAACTGTGAGTGGTGCCACTGCTACCCCCACTACTGAGGAAGGACCCCACTTCTCCCCCCAGCATGGCACTCCTATGGCTCTGGTTGGGACTTAGGGAGGAGGCAATTCACCACTGCTGTTTTTGCTGGTCTCTGCTCTGGCCCCCACATGTCCTGGGGGACCTACTCCCCTGCCCAGGACTTAGACAGTCCTTTTCTCTCCAGAGCCCAAGATGGTTGTTCCGTCTGCTTCTGCATATTTGCCTGAGTAGTTGCAAATACAGACCCTGCTATTCATTCCAGGACTGTGCCAGCAAGGATTTCAAGCCATAGTTTACCTATTTTTGTTCTTCTGGGGCCTAATTCTGAAGACACAGCCAGTCTTGATCCAGCATTGCACAGGAACACATGCTTAACCGGATGCACATGAGGCAGGCCAATATAGTGAATGTGGAAATGCAGGGAGATATCTCCTTGGACTTCAGTGGGTGTTAGATTTTATTTTTTATTTATTTAAAATTTGTATCAGGCCCCTCCTGTCCAAAGGTGGCTCCGGGCAGCGAACAACACACAAAAATTTAATAAAAAAAACATTTAAAAACAAAGCAACAAATTTTAAAACAAATAATAAAACCCGTCCCCCCTTCCAAACCCTCCCCACCCTATCCCTACCCCTTGCCAAAGGCCTGGCGGAACAGCCAGGTCTTACATAAACATCAAAACGACAGGAGGGTGGGGGCCAGCCGAGCCTCCTCCGGGAGAGAGTTGCAGAGCATCAGGGAAGCCACTGAAAATGACCGAACAGCTGTGGCCACCCACCTCATCCGGGGAACCTCCAAAAAGGCCCCCACCGACAATCTCAGGTTGATTACCCTCCAGGGGTAGAGGAGGGTGGGGTATGGGAGGTGGGGGAGAGATGGGGAGGGCGGGTTTGGCCTCCTGGTGAGATGGTGAGGTACATCCCGAATAATAGGGAGGGGGGACTCCCTGGGAGAGAGGGAGACCCTGGGAGAAGGAATAGGGATGGGGGAGGGGAGAGGGATATTTGGGGGGGAGGGAAGGGCCCCCCTCATTGGTCTGTTGGGGCAGCCATGGAGGGTGCATGCCCATCAGAGTTCTCTGAGGAGGGGAGGGATTGCAGGGCTATGGGGGTCGTTATGGGTCAGGGGAGATATGATCCAAAGGGGAAGCTTATTCCATCAGTTAGGTGGGAGCAGTGCCTTGTGCCCGTTCCCTCCTTTATCCCCTACACAGATGGGTTGCGGGCCAGGGTCTAGGAGTTCTGTGGCCTGGGTTTGGTGCTATTGAATGTGAGGTCGGTTGTCAATAAGTCCTCTATTATCGGGGAGTTGATCCCGGAGTGGGATGCCGACCTCATGTTTATCACAGAGACCTGGCTGGATAGCAAGGCAGGTCCTATTCTGGCTGACCTCATTCTGGCTGGGTTCTCTGTGCAGCATCAGCCTAGGCTGGAGGGATGGGGTGGCGGTGTAGCTATTATCAAGAGTGCATTGTCCTTTAGGAGATATCCAGTGCAGGCTCCACCAGGTACAGAGTGCCTCCATCTTGTGATGGATTTGGCCAGGGACAGATTAGGGGTGCTGCTAGTGTACCATGCACCTAACTGCCCGGCAGCATCCCTACGTGCTCTTGCTGATCTGGTGTCAAACATGATCCTCCGGACCCCCTTTTGGATGGTCTTGGGGTTTTTAATATCTATCTATGCTGACACCAATCTTGCAGGGGCAAAGCATGAGTTTATGGCCTCCATGACAACCATGGGCCTGTCCCAAGTCATATGTGGCCCCACACACGAGGAGGGACATACGCTAGACTTGGTTTTCTGCACCGGCCTTGAGGCAGGGGGGTCAGTTAGTAGGAGTCAGGGGGGTGGAGGCTTTGTCATGGTCTGACCATTACCACCTCAGGGCATGCATTCTGGCACGTTAGTCCCCGTCAAGGTGCGGGACCTATTAGATTGGTCCGCCCCCAAAGACTTATGGAACCAGATCAGTTCCGGAATTCTCTGAGGGATTTTTCCCTGAACCCTGACACCCGCTCTGTCGATGATCTTGTGGCCTTCTGGAACATCTTGTTGGCTGAGACCATTGACAGGGTGGCTCCTAGGCATCCACTGCCCTCTCGAGTCTCCTGCAGGTCCCCTTGGTTTACTGAGACCCTGCAGGATTTGAAGCGAGAGGGTAGGTGGTTAGAATGACAGTGGTGCCGGACTCGATGAATACGATCGATCGCAGCATAAGAGTAGTTTAAAGGCCTATGCTGTGGTGGTGCAGGCAGCAAAGAAGCAGTTCTTTGCTGCCCTCATCGCATCTGCAAAGTCACGTCCGGCGGAGCTTTTCCGGGTGGGGTTTGGTCAGTCCTGCCTGTCTCCACCTGGACCTGGAGCAATCCAGTGTCCACTGTGACCAGTTTATTGAAAACTTTGTGGACAAGATTGCTCGTATCCATCATGACTTTGGTACCACAGTTATTGCAGAGGATCATCTTGAGGCCCTGTCCTGTTTTGTGGGATCGGTTTCAGTTGGTATCACTGCCGATGTTGAGTCTGTGTTGGGTTCTGTTCGTGCCACTACTTGTGAACTTGATCTATGCCCGTCCTGGTTGGTGAAAGTCAGCCAGGAGACGTTGCGACCATTGCTGGCAGGGGTGGTTAGTGCCTCCCTTCGGGAGGGCAGGGTGCCGGATTGCCTTAAACAGACGGTAGTTCGGCCCCTGCTCAATTAACCATCTCTTGATGCTGATGCTCCTGCCAGCTATCGGCCAGTCTCTAACCTTCCCTTTCTAGGGAAGGTTATTGAATGGGCGGTGGCACAACAGCTCCAGGAGCACTTGGACCGCACCGGTTTCCTTGACCCCTTTCAGTCTGCTTTTCAGCCTGGGTATGGTACAGAGACAGCACTGGTGGCCTTGGTTGACGATCTTTGTCTGGCATTGGACCAAGGTCATCAGACCTTATTGGTCCTGCTAGACCTTTCCGCTGCATTTGACACTGAGGTGCATTTGATCATGAGGTGTTGGTGACTTGCCTGCAGGACTATGCTGGGATTGGTGGGATGGTCTTGGACTGGTTTCGCTCTTTCCTGGTTGGGCGAACTCACCGGGTGGTCCTGGGGGAGTGTACTTCTTCCCCCCGGGATCTCACATGTGGAATCCCACAGGGTGCCATTCTGTCCCCCCTCCTGTTTAATATCTATATGCAGCCATTGGGGAAGATTGTGAGGGGGGTGCCAGGTATGCAGTATCCTCGGTATGTGGATGGTACTCAGCTCTACCTCTACTTTTCCATCGATCCAGGTCATGCGGTCTCATTTTCCCAGTGCCTGTCAGCTGTGGGGGCTTGGATGAGGTTGAGCCATCTGCAATTGAATCCCAACAAGATGGAGGTGATGTTGGTGGACGAGGACTTGAGGGGTCTGGGGTGTGTGGAATCTCCTCTTGTTGTGGGGGATTCGCCCTCCCTTGGTCTCTCAGGTACGGAGTCTGGGTGTGCTCCTTGATTCACGGCTCAGCCTGGAGTCCCAGGTTGTGGTGGTGGCAGGGAGCACATTTCAGCAGTTACATCTTGTCCGGCGGCTTCGACTGTATCTCTGACTCCGACCTTGCCACTATCATCCATGCCTTCATCATCTCAAGGCTGGATTACTGCAATGCACTCTACGTGGGGCTGCCCGAGAAGCTAGTCCAGAGGCTGCAGCTGGTGCAGAATGCTGAGGCCCACCTCTTTATGGGGGTGGGTCACCGAGAGCATATGACACCTGTGCTCTGAGCTCTGCACTGGCTGCCTATAAAGTACTGGGCCAGGTTCAAGGTGCTGATGTTAACTTGTAAAGCCCTTCACGGCCTGGGACCTACCCCCCTATCCCAATCCCACCCACCCCCTCCCCTAACAAATATAACCCCCTTTCCTGGCAGTCCTCTCTCACAGGGTGACCATCCCAGGAGCCGGCCCTCTCACTCTCACCAAGAGGGTTCAGTTCCCCCCTCCCACTACCCCACCATCCTCAGCCCCATTCCCTGGGCCCCCTCTCACAGGGTGGTCCCAAATCCCTCCCCCCCCACCTCCCAGATTCATTAAAACACCCACCATCATCCCCCATAGTGTCCACACACCTATCGAGCATAACCTCCCGCCCCTCTGCCCTGGTCCCTGCCTAAGGACCATGCCCAAGTGGCCCTTAGGCGCACTGCCTGTGGTGCGTGCCAGTGGGCAGCAGCTGCTTTTCAGCTCCCCAGCTCAACCCCACCTCCCACACGCTGACCTCACCCCCTCCTCCACCTGGGGGAGGGAAGATGGTACCTGGGGTCAGCACGGAGTCCTATATATTTATTTATTTATATTTATTTATTTAATACATTTATACCCCCGCCCCTCCTGCAAGCAGCTCGGGGCGGCTAACAATTTTAAAAACATTTAAAACAGTTATAAAAATCTTACAGATAAAACAGGGAGAGAACAAAAAAATAATAAAGAATAATAAAGAAGGGTAGGAGGATAAAAAACCCACTATAGGGTGGGGGTCTCGGTCCCAGGGCGCTCCAGCTGCCCCCCAACAATCCCAGCAGTGGCAGCAGCAGCAGGTGATGACTCTTTGTCCTAGCGGGGTGCATGCTTGTGAATTAGGGATGGGCAAACAGGTCACGGTTCGGGTTCGGCCATTCGGTTCGGTTCGGTCTGGTTTGGGTCACCCGTTCAGTTTGGCCGTTAGGTCTGTTTGGTTCGGGCATTCAGAAAAAGGCTCTCTGTGCAAGAAATGATGGCCCCAGACCCATGACGGTGGGTCCTGGGGCTAGAGTGGCAGCTTAAAGATATTGACCACAGCCCTCCCTGCCTGTAACTTGGCCCCAGAACCCTGGCGGCGGGTCCTGAGGCTAGAGTGGCTGTTTCTTGATGCTTTGGAAAATTGGCTCTCTATGCAAGGAATGATGGCCCAGACCCATGATGCTGGGTCCTGGGGCTAGAGTGGCAGCTTCTGGATATTGGCCACAGTCCTCCCTGCCTGTAAGTTGGCCCCAGAACCATGGAGGCGGGTCCTGGGGCTGGAGTGGCTGTTTCTTGATACGGTGGAATGACATCGCCTCTGCGCGAGGAATGACGGGCCCCAGAACCTCTGGCACAGACAGCATTGGTGGCATTGGCACTAGCACCAGCAGACTAGTTGCCAGGGTACAGAACCCTTGGCACAGACAGCATATAGGCCTGGCCTGGCGGCCATTGGCACCAGCAGACAGTGGGTTGACAGGGTACAGAACCCTTTGCACAGACAGAATATAGGCCTTAGCACTAGCAGCAGCTGACACTGGTTTCCGGAGTAGGCAGTCAGGTGGTATGGCATGAGTGGCAGTTAGGCAGACTGAGGCAGGGTTCGAGTTTTGCAACCTGGGCAGATGGGCAAGCAGGCAGCGTGGCATGAGAGGCAGTAGGGCAGGTGGGCTTGGTCAGGCTTTGAGCTACGCAACCTGGGTGGGCAGACAGGCACCTTGCCATGGGAGGCAAGAAGGCAGACTGAGGCATGCTTTGAGCTTGGTGGCAAGCTGGGCAGGCAGACAGGCAGCGTGGCATGGGAGGCAGTAGGGCAGGCAGGCTGGTACATTGGCAGCAGGGCACTCAGATAGGCTAGCAAAGACTGTGCAGCACGAGAGCCAGCCAGCGTCACATAGGTGGGCCGAGATCTTGTAGCAATAGGCCGGCTGGCAGGCTTACAGTTTGTTTCCCAATGCCACCCTGCGCCATAAGGTCAGTCAGATAAGGCGGCCAAGGCCGTCTAGTATGAGAGAGAGAGAGGCAGGGCGGGTGCCAGACATTGGGAGGGAGGGACAGCACCTCAGCAGCATAGAAGCAGTAGCCCTAGCCCAGATTGAGGAGGAGGAGGAGCCCTGTCCCGACTGCCCCTGGCATGGGATGGTGCAGTGGCGACTGTAGCGTGGGGGCACCTGGGGCAGTGCCCTGCCCCCGCTCTGCCCCATCCCCCTGGTGTCGCAGTCGCACTGAGTCAGAGCGCTCACTGATTGAGTGCTCTGTCTCTGCTGNTAAGCTTGATGTGCATGTAGACTGTTTTCTTCCATCCGATGTTAACCCTGGGAACTCCTTGCTGCTGGGTTATGCCAGTGTTTTGGGTGTTATGCCAGTGTTATGCCAGTCTTTTGGGTGTTTCCCTGTGTTTGGGGTTTATAAATTATTTTTTTAAAGCTTGATGTGCATGTAGACTGTTTTTTCTTCCATCCGATGTTAACCCTGGGAACTCCATGCTGCTGTGTTTTGCCAGTGTTTGCCAGTGTTTTGGGTTTATAAATTTTTTATTTTAAGCTTGATGTGCATGTAGACTGTGTTTTCTTCCATCTGATGTTAACCCTGGGAACTCCTTGCTGCCGGGTTATGCCATGCCACTGGCCTACCCTCCCCCTGGCTTCACCTACCATCCTCCTGGCTCCGCCCCTAGGCCCGCCGGCCTTACAGCCCCAGTGCACTTCCAACATCAAAACCCACCAGCCGCCCCTGGGATGGCGTGTGCCACTGCACCATCACTCCTTGTCCAGGGGCAGCTCAGGGAATCCCAGCAGCGGAAGGTTCACCTTTAGGAACAACAACTGCTCCAGTAACTTGGCCCCAAGTCTCAGGCAGTGCGGGGAGCAAATGTCCCCTGCCACAGAGAACACCTGCTTGGTGGGGACACTGGTTGGTGGGCAGGACAATAATCCCCTGGCCACTTTGAACAGGGCCGGCCACATGTCAGTCTTGCTGGCCCAGTAGGCCAAGGGATCGCTGCTGGGATTGATGTACGGCTCTTCGTCCAGGTAGGTCTCGACTGCTGCTGAATCGCCGTCGTACTCCCTCTCGTAGCTGTCCCTAGGCACCACCATCCCCACTGCCCTCAGTCATGCTGTCTGCCCTTTTGTGCTGGGCCCCATGCCCCCCAGAGTGGGCTGCACAGAGAAGGAGCTGTTGGCAGTAGGGGTGCTGCTGCTGCTGCTGCTGCTTCTACCACTAGGCCTGGAGGCAGGGATAGACCCCGCTGACTGAAAGGGGTGGCTACTCCCACTCCCACCATCCCCAGGGGCACCTGCTGCTGCTGCCATGCACTGTGAAGAGCCCGCTCTGCCTTCCGGACCCTCCCCACAAGATCATCCTTCCAGAGGCCACAGAGGGATGACTTGCGTGCCACGCTGTCCTTGACCCTGGGGTCCAGCATTGTTCCCAAAAGATATTCCTGCCACAGCAGGAGCTCGTCAAACCTCGCCTTCAGGCCTGTCTTGAGCTTCTGCACCAGCCCAACTGTCTCAGCCCCCAGCTTCTTGCCCCAAGGGCCACAATCCTGCCCCTGCATAATCTCCTCAAGAATCCGGTGGAGACTCTGGACAAGAGGGGTCACCTGGCTGATTGTGGCTGTTGAGGAGCTGATGGTCTCTGTCACTTCCAGGAACAGTCGCAGAACAAAGACCATCTGGGAGAGGATCTCCCATTCTGCCCCATTGAAGCCTGAAGGAACCCCGCTGTCTGTGTCCAACTGCACCTGATGCAAGGTGGCTTTCTACTCCACAAGCCACTCAAGCATCAGGAAGGTGGAATTCCACCTGGTGGAGACATCCTGCACCAGCTGGTGCACTGGGCAGCCTTGCATTGCCTGCTTGGCCCTGAGGAGTTCACTGCCCTTCACGCTGTGATTAAAGAACCCAGCCAGCTCCCTCCCCCACTGGATCAGGGATCTAAGGGTGCCTTCCCCAATCCCCTTATCCCCCAGGCCCAGAGCATCCTTGACCACCAGGTGGAGGGTTTGTACGGCAGAAGGGAATGCTTGTGAAACCCTCATCGCAAACTGTCTGGAGTATATTGACCGCATTATCGGTCACGGTCACCACACACCCCGGGGTGAATGGTGCACCTGGCGTGACCCACTCCTCCACCACATCGTTCAGGGCTGCCTCTATGTTCCTGGCAGTGTGGGGGCAGTCCATGACTTCCGCCTGAAGCAGCGTCCACCTGTACCCTGCTTCAGGACCCCTCATGCCACTGTCAAATGCCAACTCTGGGTCCTGCCACCAGTGCACCGTCACCGCCAGGTACGCATGCTGGGCATTCCAGCTGGACCACAGGTCAGTGGTGAAATGGACAGTTGCACCCTCAGCCCCTGCCAGCTGCTCCTTCACCCACTGCTTCAAAGCCACGTACAGGGCTGGCACCACCGTATGACTCAGGGTGGTGCGGGACGGCAGCTTAAGCTGTGGGGCCAGGAATCCCATCAGCTGCTTAAACCCGGTGTCCCTGACAATGGAGAAAGGCTGGCCATCGACAGCGATCATCTCACCCAACAGGCGCGTGGCTTTCTCTTGAAAGCCACGTCACCCTCCAGCTGCCAATGGCCTTGGCAACTGCCCTCATCCCAGCTCCTCCATTGTGGGCTGATGCTGCTGGTGAGGCTGCTGCTCCTGGCAGCGATACTGCTCCTGCTGCTAGACGCAGTTGCTGGAGCAGGACGGTTGCCCGATGAAGGAGGCGGATGACTAGCCGCTTGGGTCGGGAACCCGCTACGATCCATTGACCCTGCCTCCCCGCTTAGCAGTGCAGCACTGTGGCACGATTTCAGGTGCCTTGACATGGCGGTTGTCCCCAGGTTGGTGAGCACCTGCCCACGCTTCTCCACCTTATTGCACAAAGTGCACTGCACCTCCCGCAGATCATCTGCCTGCACCTTAAAATGCTCCCAGACCCATGAATTTTTAGCCCCTGCTGCCTTCTGGCCTGCACCGGGTGATGCACTCCTGGGAGGGGCAGGACATGGTGGCACTGGCAACAGAGCTCGTTGAGGGAAAGCCATCACCTCAGCAGCACCAGATACAGAGACCTCCTCCACAGAAATCTCTGCATCGCTGTCCCCATCCCCAAACAGAGTGACGGAGGCTGCTGGACTCCCCATGCTGCTCCCACTCTGAGCAGCACTCTC
>QEPC01009488.1:2844882-2857019 GCA_003113815.1 Sphenodon punctatus | reverse complement strand
GCCAGTGAGCTCGCTCTAACGGATAGAGCCTTTCTTGTCCTCAAAGTAAAAAAAAAGTTTACAAACCTGGCAGCACCTCATGAGCCTGCCACTTGCTCCTCAGCCAAGGAGCTAGACACCACCACCGGAGGTGTAGTAGGGGCAGTGCCAGCGACCTCTTCCTCTTCTTCCTCCTCCTCCTCCTCAAGCGGCAAGTTGGTCCCCAGCCGCCGAATAAGCACTGGAGCCTTCTTAATTTTTTAAAAAACAATCACACACAGCCAAAACAGTCACCCACAACACACACCAACACTCACCAACCACAAACACAACACAACCAAACCCAACCCAACCCAAACACAGCCAAAACACACAAACCGAACAGCCACCCAGCCAAACACACTCACTCGCCACACATCTCTGCATGCACGTGAATTTCCATTTTCCGGCACGATCATGGCTTCATGTGCTCTCGCGATACTTTTTTCCGAATGACCGAACCCAAACCAAACAGCTGAACTGAACAGTTGAACCCGAACCCGACGAACAAACTGAATGGCCAAACCGAATGCAGCCGAACCGAACGGCAGAACCCGAACCATGATCTGTTCACCCATCCCTACTGATTAGGCACCACTGCTGATCAGGGAGCAGTGAACCCCCACCAGCAGTGATTCTGTGCAGGTTGGCTCCCAGCAGACTGACTGCCCTCAGCTCCTGCATTCTGAAGTTGCATCCTCTGTTGCGTTGCATGTGTTTTGATAACTTTCTAGTCCTCTTTGTTGACAATCTTGTACTAGCTTTTTTCATCTTGGACAGTCCCTTAGGCTCCTTCATTTTGCATGCTTAATATTGACTCCCAAAATGAAAAACAAAACAACAAACACCGTACTCTTGCACAATCTTTGTCTGTTTGCCCCCAGCCTAGTGTCAGCAATAGTTGGCAACCCAACTATTTAGTCACTTCACATTCATACACATCTTTGGGTACCCACCACCCCTTCATTGGCTCACCACTGTGATGGCGAGACCACACTGCCCCAGACTGGACTGGCTGTTACTTAGTTACCCCAATTACAGTGTCTACTGGACCAGCTTCCTCCAGAACTATTCCAGCCTGTAAAAGGCTAACCCTTTTGTCACCCATACCCCAGAGGTTTCCAAAGCACAGAAATAGGATTTAAGGTTCATCTGAGTCTCTAACTCAGAACCTCTCCACTGTGTCACCCCAATGTTAGTATCACACAAGCATGCAAGGCTTAGTTAAAATAATTTGAATTTGTAAATCAAATTTAAGATTCGTTCAGATTGGGTACAAAAGTGCAATAAAACAAAATATAAAATAACACAAGACTACCTGACTCAATGAGTTTCTAAGCTACATCTTACCCTGTGTAGTTGTATGGTTGAAAGTAGTGCTGAAACTTGGTCGTCGGTTTTCCTTGGACAACACAGAGGACCAAGTTACTCAACTCAATTTTCCGAGTTCCAAAGTTTCAAGATAGCCCCCTGAAACTTCAGAACTTGGAAAATCCTTGACACTAGACCCCTGCTCCCTCTTCCCTGGCTCCCACTGGCCAGGGAATGAATAGGCCAGTGGGGTCAGGGAAGAGGGGGTGGGGGTCTAGCAGGGATTGAGGGGTAGAGTACTTGCCCTCCAGAGGGGTTTCAGCGATGCGTGGCTTACTCTGGACCAGGTACGTTTTGGATAAATAAGCTGGGCATGCTCAGAAGGGCCCAATAGCAGCATCAGCACCATCTTGGAAAGGTCTGAGCATGCTCAGAAGGGGGCATTTGACCCTTCTGATCATGCCCAGCTTTCCTTTTTCTTTTTAAAAACTTACCCAGCCTGGAGGAAACCACACATCAATACTTTAGCCCTCAACCCCTGCTAGGCCCCTACCCCTCTCCCCTGACCCATTCCCTCCCTGCCCAGACTCCCTCTGGCGCCCTCTTTGGCCCCCAACCTCGGAATTCCTGAGTATTCACCAAGGTTTCTTGGATCAGCCTGAGCACTCGGGACTGGTCTTTGGCCACTCAGTGAATACTTGTGAATAATTTTTTTAATATTCGATGCAGTCCTACTTAAAAGTCAATTTCACAGCCAGATGGGATGGCTGGGTGCAGTTTCTTGCTTCTATTGCAGAGTCAGTCAATTCTAGGATGTATCTCCCTCCTTTGCCTGCAATTGTCTTTTTAAATGTTTTGCAATGGCTCTTCCCACCTTTCAAAGACATGTTTTGGCAGGTACCACACATACTCCATTTCTTCCTCTGACATCCCTATTGTTTTGCTAATCTCTTTTATTGATTTGCCTTGTCCCTCAGATACCTTGTCTGCCTTTAGGCTTACACTCTGTGCTTGAATTTCTGATCATTACATATGTCTTACAATGAATTTCTCATCCCATAAGTTTTTCATACAATATTTCATCATAGTTATATCCATCTCACGTTTCTGAGATGAATGACACCAGACATGGCTACAAATGTGTACATACAGTGCTCCCACCATATACATGTGTGGGTGTTAACAGACATCATACTGACCTGGTTCAGCCTGTTTTGGCCTGGCTGGGCCAGTGTGATGCCTGAACATTTGTTCTGGGTCCACCAGATGTGGGCCCGGAACAAACACTGCTCAGGTTGGTGGCTGGGCTGGAAATGTGGGCCCTGAACAAAGCCAGGCCCACAGTCCACACCCAGCCATGGGCCAGATGGGTGAGAGTGGACGAATTGGGTGGGAATATGTGTTCCCAGCCCCAGCTCATCCTGATGTGGGGGTTGCTATGGCAGCCAGCCATGGCTGCCTACAATAGACAACCATGGCTACCTGTCATGGCTGGGGTGGGAGGAGGGGGGACAATGCTGGGAGCATGGCCAAGCAGCTGCATGCTGTTCCCTTCACCCCTTCGGCTGGGTCTGGCCATGGGAATGTATGTTCATGTGGCCAGAGCACACCTGGCCAGGGGAAGTCTTCCCCACTCCCAGTAGGGTGAGGTGATGTCTGTCACATTAGTTAAAACCCTGTTTCATGTGTGTTATGTATGTTCATTTCATAATCATCACACTGGCCCCACCAGCACTGAATTCCCGATGGCAGGGGTTGTCCTGGTCCATGAGCATCATCCTTGGTCTCTCCTGGCTAGGGATAATACTGAGAGGCAGAGGGTCTGCTCTGCTAATGACAGCTGTGGGGAAGAGCCTGGAGCTGCTGTCAGCAGGGCCATGGGCATATTCAGTGGTGGGTGGTAGGGAATGGTGACAGAGCGGTGTCCCAGCTCTCAGCACCACCTCTCCCTCCTTTTCCAGATGATTGATTGCTGTTCCGTGCAGCAGCCAGCCATATGTGCATAGTCCTGATAAGCCCCAAGTGCTTTTGCACATGTGTTAATGTTGCAGAGTAATAACTGATTCGCAATTAGTAAGGACAAATGCAGCTGAAGGTTTAAAAACAGAACTTTACTTAAGCTTTCCAGGCACAGATCCTTAGTTGCATCTAACTAGTAAGAAGACAAAATGGAGACTGAGACAATGAGAGGGAAGGGAAGAAGGAGTGGTTACACAAAGGAATTCAACTGTAAAAGCCCATCTCCCTTCCATGTACACATAAACTTAGCAGTGCCATCTGGTGGCTCTATAGTCAATTACTGTTCTTAATACAGCAGGCATTTAACTTATGGATGTTGCATATACCAAGAGTTAAGGGGCCTTGTTGGTGCATGTGCAAATTCTCTTGGTGCTGATAGGCTGACTGTCGTGTGGAGCGGCAATCAGCTGGGTGGGGAGTGGGGACAGAGAGGGAAGGGAGGGGAAGGGGAGAAAGGGGCCAGGACACTTATGTTTATTGTGCCTGTGCCCCTAGGGTGTCTAAGCTCCAAGGACACATGCGCTCTAGGGAAACAGTAAATGCAGGGGGAAGGGCTGGAGGAGGGGGAAGGGTTCCAAGGCATGGGTTCCTATGGAGGAACTCCGCCTATCATGAAGGTTTTAGGGCAGTGATGTTCCCCACCCTAAAACCAATTAGCACCCAGAGCAGCTCCCTTCCCCTCTCCCCTCTTCAGGAGAGAGGAGCAAATGAGGGAGTCGGAGATGGAGCTCCCTGATGACAGCAACTCTGGGTTCTTCCCCATGACTGTTGTCAGCAGAGCAGATCCTCTCAGTTTGTCAACATCATCCCCAGCCAGGAGAGACCAGGGATGATACTTGTGTACCAGGACAATGCATCAGGGAGGGGTACCAAACTAACATACCTACTGCTGGAGAGTGGTTCCATCACCTACATGCCTCATGTAGGATAGGGAGCTGCAGTTGGCTAGCCCCGCCCCAACCCTGCTCCCAGTGCCCCACTCACTGCCATGATGGGCAGTCATGGTGACCAGTCATGGCCATCAACATTATGTATTTTTTAGAATTGTATTCACTGTGGGGTTTTTTTAAAAAATGAATTGTGTTCATAGTAATGTGTAAAATGTTAATAGTGGCCCTGCCCACTCCCTAGAAGTCCACCAGCCACCACTGGGTGTATCCATATATTTTCCAGCACACATCAACTCCTGTTACTGCAGTTCACTCTATGGGAGTGGAAAATCTATGGAACCACTCTTGGGCACCAGAGGCTTCAAAAGTCTATATGGTTTTGTCTAATTTTGGAGTGGTGATTTGGTAGGATACCACCAGTGCCAGTTGGCACATTTTCTGCTTGCATGGGTTCTTCCTTCCCTTTATTTTTTAAAGGTTCAGCCTTTGCACTGATTCCTGAGAAGAGGCCCCATCACTTCTATTAACTTCTAAAACTTCCTTGTTACTTTAAGCCGGTTATTCATTAACTGAGTATAACTTCTGGCTACTGGATAAATCTTTATAACTAATTCAAACGACATATCAGACTCGGCGCATTTTCATTCAGGTTGCTGCTGAAGTCGAGCTTTGTAGAGAATGAGCCCTGATCTGTTTTCGAGTGCTGGAGTTCAAGAAAATGGAGAGAAGATATTTGTTTGCTTGATTCCACATGACAACTCCAGGGTAACTGAATAGAGTATGTACGGTTGGTTTGGAACACTTGTGCACTGAGCCAGCACTCTCACATACCAGAGGCAGGGGGCTGAAAGGGGGAACTCTGACAATTGTAATGGATTGGATCAGAATGGCTCCAAAGGCTGCCTAGTTTGTCTTCAATTATTAATTTTTTTCAGAGGTTTCCCTTCTGAGAGGTATGAATAACTAACTGAAATCAATATGCATTCGTGTAAGATTTTCTCCACAATGAATAATTAATGATTGTGCAGAAACAAAAAATGATACTAGAGTATAAAAAGATTAAATGGCAAAGTCTTGTTTCAGGACAGCAGAAAACATAACCATAAAGTGGTAGTTATTGTTGGTTGGCTTATGCAGAAACAGGTTCTACAGTCAGTCAGCGTGTGTACGTGTGTGTGTGTATGTGATTGTGTGCTCTTGTAAATGTGTTGCAGTGCGGAATGTATTGTAAACTTGTTTTGAGTGCTACAGACAGGGGAAGCCAGACTTTTAAAGCATGATGTTTTACAGCATCTGTACTGTAATCTGACAATGTTCTTAATCCCCCCTCTGGGATCCAATGGATTGTATTGGTCTCCCCTGCTCCTCACAAGCACTTCATGCACAATGATGCACTGTGGCTGCCTTAGTTTGAGGACAACCAAAATGCAGAGTAGGGAAGGTGCTGGCCCTATTAAATGATTTATTGATGAGAAGAACAGACACATGAAACTCTAGGAAATTCCATGGTAGCTCCATCATCACTCTTCTAGGAGGCTCTGGGGCACATGGCTGCTGCCCTGAGTTTGTTTTGATTATTACAGTTTGCTTTTCACTTTCATAGTGGATTTCTCAGGAACCCAAACTTCCTCAGGATGCTTCATTCTGTAAGTTTCTCTCACTCTCTCTCTGAGCAGGGAACTTTTTATTATGGGGTTTGTGGTTTGCTGAGCACAATGGTCCATGCCTGGCAGGCAACAATCTAATAAATGTAATAATAATGAATAAGTAATAAAAATCGAAATGCTCTTTAAAATAGGATTCTCTTTAAAATAGGATGGAAAAATGGCTCATTAAAGAAATAGTAAGAAATGCAAGCATTATGCAGCATTGTAGTAACAATGGGTCTACCAGTATTTGTTCTACTATGTACTTTCAATTTCCTGTTAGGGAACAATGTACATTTTTTTGTTCATATTCCTGTCAATATAATCTTTTAAAGTTATAGCTATTCAAAAATGCTAACCTGAAAATAGATAGGGTTTGGGATTTTTTTTTTTGTATTTAACAAATAACACTTAATAACTTTGAGAAGCAATTTTCATCACATAATAGTCAAAATCAGGTACATGTTATATTGTAGAAAAGAATACTTTAAAAACTCCACATTTGTTATATAATATATGTGTGACTAAATCATATCAAATGTTTTATATAACAGTTTCTATGCAAAAATAAAAAAGGATTCTGAAATCAGCACTTGGAAGCAGGAATCTGTAGTAGCATATTATTACAGTTATGTTCTGTATTCCTTTTCAGTCAAAACTTCCACAAAAGTCACTATGAACTGGATTTAGGTGAGCAATTCAGGATCAAGCCCTTAATTAAGGACTAACCATTCACTAAAAATAAAGGTGCGCATTTGTATGAAATTCAGATTGGTAGATGAGAAAGTCTGTTGCCTGCCAAATTTGCTTCTGGCAAGAAGAGTCTGAGATTTTGTTTTAAAATCAAAGAGGGAAAATATATCTTGCTCCAGTTGGTAGCCATTTCTTTCCCATGGATAGTATCACCTGGAAATATGGTCTATACATTTTCAGGTTATTTTTTACACACACCTCCGTAAAAATACAAATTCCTAGCTGTATGTGAGTATCAATCAAATGTCAACGCACAGTGCAAATACCCATGACTTAATTTCTAGAATTTTTAAAATTACTCATATTTTAGTTAAACATTGGAGTCATTGCCTCATCACCTGATCCAGCACCGCAGCTACTGGCTTTTTAGTCAAAATGAAGTGTAGAAACCTGTCATGACAAAAAGAAAATGAGAGCCCTGTAGAAAACAATAGCTGTCTTGTGGGAAGAGTTTAAATGTATGCAGCTGATCTCATGGGAACTGCTGTAGTCCATTCACACTGTGTGAAAAAGATGCTCTTTCAAAATGATCTTTAATCCCTTTTCTTTCACTGCAAAATCCAAGAACTTTTTTGAAGCATTGCAAAAGTGTTCACATTAGATTACAGAAGACTGACAAAAATAAAAATGTGAAATGATTGGTGTAATGTTTGGGAAAATTTTACCCCAAATATTTTGTTTCAAAATATTTGCCTGCCTTTGGCCTGTATTTGTGAACATTCTGAAGAAACGTTCAGACCAAATAATATCCATGCCAGCTTAATCTGACTTATCTAGGAGGTCAAAGAAACCAGGAGATGAGGGAATGACATCACTTTTGGATTTTGAGGTGTTCATATGATTTTTTACAGCTGAACAAAACAGTTCTTTCCTTAAATGTTTTGGGAAAAAGTTCTAAGTAATTGGAATCCTGTACTACACACAGAATAAGGAAAAATTCTTGTTTGAAAGTCACTGTTGATCTCTCTCTCAAACTGTCAGAGGGATTAGAATAAAGCAATACATGCTACAGCCTAAAATATACATTTTGCTGGACAGAATGCAAATCTCAACAACTTTGAGTTTGGTTGAAAAGCCCTGGTTCTACAAACACTTACACATGAGAGTGACATTATGCATATAAATTCAAAGGGACTATTGATGTACTAACTATGTGCAGGACTGGGAGCTAGACACAAAACCCTGGAGTTCAAGGGTTTGGTGTAAGGTCTATGTATGGCTAAATGAACCCTTTTGCTATCTATCACATGCAATAGCTCTCTCTAATGTTAATATGTAGTGATTAAAACTAACAATTTAATAATAATGTTTTGCCCTCTTATAGCTTCTTCCATCCAAGGATCTCCAAATACTTCAGAGCCATTAATGAATTAAATCTGATAGCACACATACGAGGTAAGCAAAGTTTATTTTCTTTATATAATAGATCATATAACCAAAGTACTGAGAGTTTGTGTTTTCCCCCAAGGTCACACAAAGTCCAGGGCATTGCCAGATCTCCTGACTACTAGCTCTGTACTTTAATTACAAGAAAGACTATTGTTTCCCTTCCTTTACCAGGGAGAATTTGCCATTTCTATTATATCCCTGTCATCTGTTTTAGTACAGCCCCTACTTAGTCAGTCTGAGCACTGGTTATTCAATACCTTTTTGAGACTATGGGTGTTTTTAAATGAGCAGGGTGATGGGGGGAGGGGGGTGTTTCCATGGCCAGTGAGTGGTACTGCTGTGGAGCACCCACGCAGGTGGAGTGAGTGGGGAGCGCTTCGAATGGGCAGCTCCCAGCATGGCTTCCCCAGCCATGGAAGCAGCCACCATACATTTGGCTGGACCTGCATGGAGCACTCCTGATTTCCCGACATGGCTCTGTGCATGGCCATGAGTGGATGCTCTGTGGCTCGCGGGAGTGTGCATCCAGCCACTCCACCTTCAGATGGATGGTCAGATGAATGGCCCCTGGATGGCCATGCAGGGTAGCATCTCGTTAGATTGTGACGTTGTCTGTGCTTTAGGAATTATTTGTAGCAGCTGAACTGTGCATAGAGTTTGTCCTGGATATGAAAGAGATCAGAGTTTTGTATTGTGGGTTCAGCCTTCTTCTGTAACTGATACACACGTCGGCGTACAGGACTACACCATGACTTTGGCAAGATATCCAAGACAAAGCTTTTAAAAGTGGCCTTAGTTTTGGGGGTTTCCAAAGAAAACGTTGTCAGACCTGATTTTCAGAATTACGGGGAACATATTACTACCCATGGGTAATACCCACAATTTTGGGTAGTCTATTGGGTGCCTGGGTATTACTGTTACTAAGTTACTGATTTTCTATTTTACCAACCAATTTTGGTAATGGAAAACCACTAAATTGGTACAAGCTGTTTGCTAACTTGGTATTGGTCCCCCCGCCCCCTGCTAAATCGGCACATCGTTTAGCCCATTGGCAGGGACCTGTGTTCACTGGATTTTTCCCATTAGTGGCAATGGGGGAAAAGCAGTGAATAGGGTCCCTGCCCATTGGGCACTAATCAGGTACCAATTAGTACCTAATGTTACTGAGTCAGATCAGGTACCATAATTAGGACAGGTAAGCCCATTTTTTGTGAGTAGTCATTTCATCTCTGTTTGAGATAGCTTACACACAATTCAGTTAGTGGGGACTCTGGATGCGCCGACTCTCTGCTTTTGAAAATAAGCACAAAATTTCTCAAGAGGGGCACCTAAAATTTTAAAAATTCTTTATTATTATTTTAATTTTTTTACCCCACTCCACCCACCAAAGGTGGCTCAGGGTGTCTTACAACATTAAAATAAAAAAATACAAATATAAAAAAACAAAAAATAAAAAAACCATAAAGTACCCACAACCCTACATCCCTACCACCAACCCCAATGCCTCTCCACCTCAACTCCACAACCTCCTAACTCATCCCTATCCCCCCACGACACACCCCTCCCCTAACCCCCACTGCCAAACACTCGTGAATAAAACTGTTTTGCACTGCCTCCTAAAGGCTCTCAAGTCTGGACATAAATGAACCTCCTGTGGGAGGGAGTTCCACAGCTGTAGAGCGCCAAGTATGCCCTCCTTGCTGTGGAGACCAAATTAAAAACTGGCACCTCCAGACAGGCATCCCCAGCCGACCGTAAAGGCCACGATGGGACATGGTAGGCCAGATGATCTTCAGATAAGTGGAAATGTTTGGCTTACGCCAAGCTGTGACTTCTAGCTGTGATTTTAAGCATGCCAATGTTGTGTCTAGAACCATGTTATGTCTAGAGAGAGTATGCCATTTTATGTCCACATTTTGCCATAGATTTCTTTTCTGAGCACTGCTTTCAATAGGATAGCACCATATGAATAAAGTTTCCCAGCAACATTTCCATAATAAACTCCACTGAAAGGAAAAAGCTCTGGATGAAGCACTTGCAAAAATGTGTTGTTTTGCTTAAGTTTACCATTATTATTTCCATCAATTTCAAAGGTCTTTTGCCTGCATTTTACTTATATGTCTGGAATCCAAGATCTGATAGAGTTTTACATTTGGGCCCTTTTCACATGAGACAGGCCCACCCATACCCACACAGATCCACTACATGGGCATGAGTGGGTGCCACCTGTGTTAATGCCATAACAGGTGCGTGTGTGTGCATGCACGCTCCTGCGAAACATGCATGCACACTCACCTCCACCCATCACTCACTCATGGAGCCAAAACGGGGATTGCTCCGTGAGTGGGGATGCGTGGGGATACGGGGGGGTGGTGGGGGTGGAGGGGTGGATTGGTGTGCGTCTGAGTAAACTTCCCCCCTCACTGCCACACTTCTGCGTGCACACCAATCCCCCCCGCACCCACGGCCCATTTAAAAAGGGCCTTGGTATTAGACCAGAGTTCACCCTGCTCATTGCCACACTGAACTTTGGTGGGATTTACCTAGAATTTTTATTGTTCCTCTCCTGTTAGAGACCTTGAGCAATCAAGTGGGTTTTGTAGTGAGCTCTGAAACCTGTCAGTCAGGCTAGGTCTCATTCTGATCACCTCTGAATAAGGAGCTCTGGTAAGAATACCTTGCCTCTCTGGATACTAACAGCTTCAGGGGCCTTAATGAAAGAAGCTCTGTCTGTGCAGTGTGAAAGGAAAGTCCAGCTTTAAAATACATTAAAATGAAGAGCAGGACTTTGGAAATGGATATTAAAGCTCCGAGGGATGTGGAGCACCCAGGGTGATAGGCCCCCATCATTGTCCTACCCACTCCCACCTGTTCCATGCCCTCTCATATATACCTGCCCTACATTTGCTCAGGTTATATATTTCTGACTGGCTACACTACATGCCTGAGCAAGGGCCCTGTGTGGCCTGAAAACTTGCTTATTTCCACCACCAACAGTTGGTCCAAGGAAAGATATAATTCAAACCACTTTGTCTGTCTGTCACCTGGGAGCAACACGGCAGTCCCACCCCATGCATCATTGATCAGCAGACTCTTGCTCTGCCGCAGACGTGTGTGGTTGCACACTGCTCTCCAATTCAGGCCCATTAACAAGTGGATCACATTTACTAGACCCTCAAATATAGGCTGTCTTTAACTGCATGCTTATTATGTGACTGATTTTTAAAAATGATATATTAGGAGGCTTTTTAGTAAACAAAATGCTTAAAGCTCAGTCTTTCAAGAGCTAAAATGGCTTGGCTGTGGCAAATCTCTTCAGCAGTGTTACATAATGAAACTTTTCAAGAGATTTGCCACAATTAGAAACTAAGCCACTGTAGCGTATTGTCAAGAGTAACTTTTTTTCCCCAAAGAGCTTATCATAAGTAGTCTTTTATTTTAGAATTGTCCTTAATCCATTCTACAATACTGGAAAATGGGGATATAATTTTTTAAAAGGTAGAGAGCTAGGTCATTCGTTGTTAGAGGCTGAAATGTCTGCCTCTCCTTTGGCAGGTGTAAATCAGGAATAACTCCACTAGAGTCAATGCATGTGTGAGATGTGGATTGAGCCCAATGTGGTAAAACTTGTATAAGTAAATCAGGCTCTAAATCCTATTTATGGGCATGTTGGGGTCATTTAAATGATTAGGTAAGGCATAGGTGTATTAATACATAATACCCTTCAAGAATGTTGAATACAATGAAATTTAAACTGCACAAAGTCAGTAAATAGTTACACTACATGCCACATTCCACCTTAACTCTGCCCTTTTTATTTTTAGTAGCATGTGAATTTAGTACATGAAATTTTATTGCAAGTTAATAATAAAAAAGTCGGGAATAATACCATAGGACTCTCTAAAGTTATTATTATTATTATTATTATTATTAACAAACATTTATATAGCGCCAGCAGTGTACCTGGCACTTTACAAAGTAATAAAATAGACACGTGGAAGGGCGAGAGAGGGGACAGAGGAGGAGCGAAGTGCACGGGCTGGAGTATGGAGGGCGATAAGTGCAGAGAGGTAGGGGGGAGCAAGGTTGTGAAGAGCTTTATAGGTGAAGA
>QEPC01009488.1:2817966-2844623 GCA_003113815.1 Sphenodon punctatus | reverse complement strand
GGGGGGCAGCAAGTGAGAAGGGACGAAGGCGCTTAGGGGAGCAGGGAAGGCGTGGAAGGGCGAGAGAGGGGACAGAGGAGGAGCGAAGTGCACGGGCTGGAGTATGGAGGGCGATAAGTGCAGAGAGGTAGGGGGGAGCAAGGTTGGTTGATTGCTTTGTAGTTTATAACAAACCACAACATTACACACTTAATAATTTTTATATAGCACCCCCCGACCATGGCACTCAGAGCACTTTACATAGAACAATTTAACACCACTTTTAATCCTCACAATAACCCCGTGAGGTAGGCTGAGAGAATACTGTGACTGGCTCAGGGTCACCCAGTGAGTTTCTGTCTAAGGTGACACTTACAGGATCGGGGGCCTCTCTCCCCCCTATATCGCCCAGTCCAGGTACTGCACACTTAGCCACTACACCACACCAGCTCTCCATACAACACTGCTGTATCTATCATACAGATAGTTAGCTGTCTTTGCTTTAGCTGCCTTTAGCTATAGGGTGGGTTCGGACCATATTATCATTTGTAAATTTCACAGCTGCTCAATAACTGGGACCCTTAGGGTGCAAAACCCATTACTTCTGCATTGCCATAGGTCAGGTGCCTAGAGATATGGGGAGCAATCCAATGGCCTATGTACGCCGACCCCCCCCCATGGCGCACAGCCAGAACGTGTGTGTTCACGTGTGCACACGTGCCATGCGCACGGCCCAGCCCCAGGTCACTGTGCTGCATGCGCGGCATGCATGCGCACCTGAGCGCACGCATTCTGGCCGGAGCACGGCGCTAGCGGGCAGTGTATGCGGCCCGTTGGGGATTGCTCTCATGGTGTTTATGAAATTGACGTGGAAAGCTAAAGTAAACTTCAGAATCTCCTTTGTATTCATGGCGAGTTTTCTAGAATAGCTGCATTTATAGAAAAACTTCTTTATAGTAGTTTCATTCACTTTCTTTCAAAGAGTGTGAGCTTACTGGGGTCTTTTTACATTCTTCCCAGGGAAAGATAGCTTTTCACTAGCACAGAGAGTTTCTGTTTGCTCTGTTAAAAACAACTGCACTCAGCATGAGCAGGCTTTGTATTTTGTCCTAGGAACAGTGCATTTCATTCAAAGATAAGGCCACTCTGCATTTGGGTTCATTCTGGTCACCTGACCGAGCCATTGGTAACTTTTAGGCCGCTGTAGTCTGCATTCTTGGAATTCCTTATTCCTGGCACTGTAATTAGTAGCTTCAGGTTCACTGCCTTAACAGTAGATTCAATAACTTTCCACTTGTTATGCCCTTGGATGCAGCACAAAAGCAAAGCTGCATACTAACTGAGTCTCAAAATATACAATCCGGCAGCTGCAAGCACCCCAACAATGTTGCTGCGGAGTCCTGCACAGGTAAATGATCAGCATGTTTTTATCGCTTTGTTGAGGGTTCAGATATCAGTGTGATCATATTGAATGTGTTGATTCTTTCACTTCCCCCAAAGTAATTCTATTGGATTCAGGTGCAGTTACTCCTGCACCACTCTAACCTACAGAGACTCTGACTTACTCTTTAGTTTCAGGTGATTCAACTTGTTCATGTACTCAGCTGTTCACGTTTGCTTCCAATAACCAAGGAAAATTAAAATCCTTTGTAATAATTCATGTAATTAAAAAGAGGAGCAAGAGCAAGACTGAATGCTATACCTGTTACTTCAGTGGAATCTCTTGTTTTATTACATTTTATTAAGTGCTGTCAATCAATTTGACCTTTATTTGACATGCTACAATTTTTTCTTTAAAAAGTGTCATTGAGACTTCAGTTCAGATCTGTACCTTGAGTGAGTGGAGGAAAAATGAACTGGCTTACTGTAAGCTTTTTACTTGTAACCTCTCAGCTAGGTCTCAGGTGAGGTACGTTTGTGTGGCCTTGAATTTGTATGATCACCTTGGGAGAGACCCCTAATGGGGCCCCTTAGAGGCTGCGGACCTGTCTGCTGGTGTGGGTGGCAGCCCCAGATCATACGGGCTGGGGATGCATGAGCGCCGGTTGCCACACACTGTTTTGGCTTGCTCCGCACTGGGCACTCTGGAATTTTCAGCAGTGCTCCAGGAGTGGGTGCTATGTGGCTCATGGAAGCATGCATTCCCCATCACCACCACCACTGCTCCACCTTCAGATGAGTGTTCGGATGTGTGGTTACTGGGTGGCCATGCATGTTAGCATCTCGTTTGAAAACACCCTTAGTGATGGTGTAGGTAAAGTAGATTGTGTTTAATGGCAGGGGGCTGAATTTGATAACCGAACAGATATGGTGGTATTTTTCACAATTTTCTAATGCACTATGTGGCATCACCTGTTTGGTCTGTAGTAGCCATTTTTGTGGTGCCTCAACTCACCTCAGTCATAGCACATGACAGATCTGCCCATATGCTGAGAAAAATACTATCATGCAATAAGCTGGAGGCAAAACCATGGTGCTGCTGCAGGGATCCATGGGTGGTAATTGTAATGTGTACAAACATCTGTTGACTTCTTTATATCACACCCTCATTACTCATTCCCCTACCCCCACCCCTACGTGAAGAATTGTCCTTTAGCTTATTGTCCTGGCTTCTTGGTCGATGAGCATGTGAAAGGGATTATCAGAGTGCATGGAGTTCATCTCTGGAGTATGCCACTGTAATAGTGCCTCAGCAGTGCTAATTTTGTATTTGTGATTACTATTTGCATTTTCAGATAACTACCTGAATATTCAAATAAACATTGTCACCTGGCCAGATACTCACATTTCTTGTTATTTTATTATTAATTATTATTACTATAAACATTTATATAGCGCAAGCAATGTACCTGGTGCTTTACAGAGAATAAAATAGACACAGTCCCTGCCCGAGAGCTTACGTATTTTGTTTCCCTTATTTCAGCCATTTGGGACTTTGTTTGCCCATGTCAGGACTTTGTTCAGTAATTCGTCTGGATGCGTGTTGGACACACATTTTAGACATGTGTCTGTGTCCCATCAATTAGGTTGTGTGCAGTGCCTCTGCGCACACAGGTCCACCAGCACCATAGAATCCCGGGTGAAAATCCTCGAGTGTCCAAAGACCGACCACTTCCTGCCCCTCTCTCCGTTCTCACTCTCACTGGTGCTGCCTATGGAGGCTGCCCACAAGTGCATGAATTACACACAGGGGACTTCCCATTTATTAGGCTGGACATGCTAAACATTTGAGTGGGGGCTGTACAGACTGAACTGGACTGCATTGGGCTATCATCTCATTTGTTAATTAAGTAAATCTCTGATTACCCACAGATTTGGAATTAGTTGCTGGACTTTTTTGAAACATAATAAAAACAATGTTACTGAGCTCACTTATTCATAACCATGCTACTATGATCCAACTGTAGATGGCATTCTTTTATTTTAACTATGTACATATACAAACTTATCCTAACAAATTGCATTTCTTTCATATAAGATTCCTTTAACAGTAGCCAGTAGGCTACTATTATACCAAAGCTGTCTCAAACAGATTTCTTTGCATAACTACTTCTAAACACTTTAATTTTGTATTAATATACAATATGAACTTTAAAATATATACAAAATGAAACTGATTTTCATTCTTAGCATTAAATTAGAACATGCATTTTTTGCCTGGCTAACCTTTTGGAATCGAATACATATATTTTCTTTCAAGTACTAAAAATGGCAACCAGACACGATGAAGTTTGGTTAGTTGTTTACAAGACTGTCTGCGAATAAGCTATTGCTGTGAATTGCCAAACTTTGGCCAAAAACATCTTATTTTTTTCTGCTTGTAAGATGCACCTGTTGTCTCTCTGATATCTCTACCTGGATGTCTCAATGTCAATTCAAACTCAACATGGCTAAAACGGAACTCCTTATCTCCCCCCTCCCATCCTTCCTCTCCCTCCTCCCTCTAGATCCTTATCGACAGGGTCACCATCCTTCCCATCCCCCAAGCCCATAGCTTAGACTTCATCTTTGACTCACCCTTTTCTTTTAAACCCTACATCGACTCTGTTGCCAAATACTGTCTCTTCTCCCTCCATAACATTGCTAAAATTCACCCTTTTCTCTGTGTCTCTTCTGCCAAAACCCTTGTTCACGCCCTGGTCATCTCTCGCCTCGATTACTGTAACCTCCTTCTCATTGGCCTCCCTCGCTCTCACCTTTCTCCCCGTGTCTTCATCCAAAACTCTGCTGCCAGGGTCATCCACCTTGCCTGCTGCTTCAACCATGTGCAGCCCCTCCTCTCCTCTCTTCACTGGCTTCCTCTTCCTGAACAAATCCTGCACAAGCTCCTAGTCTTCACCTATAAAGCTCTTCGCACCCTTGTTCCCCCTACCTCTCTGCACTTATTTCCCTCTGTACTCCAGTTCGTGAACTCCACTCCTCCTCTGTCCCCTCTCTCGCCCTCCCACGCTCCCCTAACTGCCTTTGTCCCGTCTCCCTAGCTGCCCCCCATGCCTGGAACTCCCTCTCTGCCCACATCCACCTCGCCCCCTCCCTTCATACCTTCAAATCCCTCCTCAAGACACACTTCTTCATCTCTTCCCTCCCTGATTCCTCGTTCCCCTCACCTAACTCCTGCTGATACCCTCCATTCAGTACAATCTGTTACCTAAGGTCTGCGTACTCATATCCTCACCACACGGACCAGCCAGCCATCATTCTCAACGTAACCAGTCCAAACCAAGCACATGCACATGAGACCTTGCAGCTTTGTGAATGTTACACTCCTTGTCGCCTCCCTACCCCCCATCTCTCAGATTGTAAGCCCTAGGGCAGGGACCGTATCTATTCCATTACTTTATAAAGCATCAGGTACATTGCTTGCACTATATAAATGCTTGCTAATAATAATAATAACCTCTATGCACCTTTAAGCTAAAGAAGCCCAATAAAAAGAGGGTTTTCCATCATCGAAGCAATGTTAACTACCACAAACAACATTAACTCTCACCCACACAGCTTTTAATGGCCCCCTCTGAGAAATCCTGGGTAAACAGGTCCAGCAATATGCTCTGAAGGTCAACCAACTAAAGCTTGCTCAGATGGAAAAAATCCAGCCACTACTGCTGTATATAGCCATATCTTGCAACAGCGGTGCATGTCTAGGAAATGTTAGCTGCCTTGTGTCCTGTAGCTGAGCCAAAACATAGGGCGCTTTCCCATGTGACAAAATGTGCACCGTTTGCCTCCATAAGAAACTGTGAGAGGCAAATGCTGCGTGGCTTTTGTTATGTGGGAAAACAAAATTGTGCGGCTTTGGCACTGATCTTGTGGAGGACACAGAGCTGGAAAATTGAGCTTTGCATCCTCCGCATGATCAACATGAAAGCCAAGTGGCTTTGTTTTCCCATGTGACAAAAGCCGCACAGCATTTGCCTCCTGGAGTTTCTCGTGGAGGCAAATGGTGCGCGTGGAAGGGAAATATCACATGGGAAAGCACCAGCACCCATAGGTTTAAAGCATAAAGAGACGTCCTAGATTACAATAGCATCTCAAAGTGCACGCAGAAACAAAGAAAGTGCCAGAATACAGGTGCAACATAATTCAGCCCAGAGGCACCACTTTGCACTAGCTGGTACTTCTGAGTGATTTTGATACTTGTGAGTTGTTTTAAGTGTCACCCTAATAATTATACATTGCAACAATCCAGGGTAGTAAAGGCATAGATCACTGTGGTAAGGTCCACATTTCCATCACACCATTGATTAGATTTTTCCTTTAGCTTTACAACATTCTTCCTAAGAGTCATCTGAAATCCGACAGCAGTCTAATAACCTCAGAGAGTGGACTGATAAAGTAGGTGTTCTGAAAGATGAGGGATAGCCTCAGAAGAGAGACTCATTCTTCTAGTGTCCCATCATATAGGTCAAGAGTGAGGAGCCCTTTCCCTCCCATGGGCCACTTTGAAAATTAGTAGAAGCTCTCCGGGCTAGATAGTAGTTGGGGGTGGAGATTCATGAGAAGGGTACTCAGGATGCAGGAATGAAGAAGAGGGTCCAGACGATAGATCTCTGACATGGATCTATCCCCCTGTCCTTGAGTGCACGCCCTCATCTCCTCTCCCTGTTCTCACCCTTTCAGTGTTTGGGACAGGGACTGGATCCATGGGCTAGATCTAGGAACTGGAAGGGAGCCAAATAAAAACCAGCCATAGGTCAGACTTGGCCAATGGGCCAGAGATTCCCCAACCATGGTTCATAGACTGTACAATACATAAGTTGCTATCTCCGGGTGAAATCAAATGAGACGATAACCCACTGGATTCCATGTTCAGACCATGCAGTCCCCAGGCAGCCACTGCTCACATGTTTAACACGTCCAACTTATTAAACGGGCAGCTCCCTGCCCATATTCCATGTACTTGCAGCAGCTTCCACCAGTGGTGCTAGAGATCTTTCTCCCCTGTGACTGTCTCTCAGCTGAAAGGTGCACTAGAGATTTCCCTCTCCCCTTCCAGGCTCCCTCTCTAGTGTCACAGCTGACTCTCAGCTGAGAGGCACGCTGGAGACCTCCCTCCCCTGCCTCTCAACTGAGAGGTGTTCTAGAGACCTCCCTCCCCTGCTATAGTCTCCCTCTGAAATGCACTGGAGATCTCACACCCTCTCACAGCCTGATTCCCTTCCTCTTAGCTGAGAGGCATGCTAGAGGTCTCCCTTCCCACAGTCTTCCTCTCCATCTCTCAGTTGAGAGGCAGATGAGGGGCAGGGAGATCTCTAGCATGCCTCTCAGCTGAGAGGCAGTTGTGGGGAGGGAGATTGCTACTGCTCCTACCTCTCAGCTGGCAAGGGGCAGTGGTGGGACTTTATGTGCTGGTGGACCTGGATGCGGGAGAGACTATAGGAGAACCTACTTGATGAGATGAAGACACGTGAGTGCCTATTAGCCCTGACTGGTCAACATGGTGGGCACCCGATGTCCCTGGACTCTGCCATGAGTGACCATGTGGAAGCCCTGTGGCGGACACCTAATAGATGGGTATATTGATGATTCAGAATCGTGAGGATGCTGTGCATTTTGACCACAACCAATTAACGTTTAAACAGTCATAACAGTTTATTTCCTGATGGATCTTCTTCAAACTTTGTGCATATGATGGTCCTCACAACTTATAGCCATGGATAAATTTTCAGCAATGTAGCTCAAGTGGTTTCCTCAAAATCGGGGCTTCAGCAGTCCCCTGTTTATAATGGAGAGTAGTTGTGCATTTAAGTTTCAGGCAGCTAGTGCTGCCTGAAAATACCACACTTCCCACTTGAGACAAATTGGAGTGGGAGACCATCACATCCATGGGAAGTCTTGAAGGGGGGCTTCAGTTTGAGGACATGCCCTGGGCTGCTGGGTAGGATGCATAGCTGAGGTGTGTCTGGGGTCCAAACTTCCTATACAACTAGTTCAAAAACTACGTGGGTGGTGACAGTAAGCAACTGAAAACAGAACAAGAAACCCCCTTTGAGACAAGGCCTCCTGGCTTGTCTTAGTCTCCAAGTATGCTTTTGGGTGCTCAGGCTAGGTTCTTTTGTATGTGAAGTGAGCTGACATAGGGTGTTAATACTGCCAGGGCCTGTATTTGCCCCGTGGGGACCCCACACAGCCGCTACCTTTCTGAAAACTGTGGGGAGTGCAACAAACAGGCAGTCCCTGCTGTGGTTTCTGTAGGTGCATGAAAGGTGGCGGTACCCACCACTCCCACCCCACGCCACTCCCAGTAACCTTCTACCAGCCATGATGAAGTGCCACGACAACCATGGGAACAAGAAGCTGCTCCAGCCATTAACTCCTTCCTGCCCATGATCCTGGAAGGTGCTCCACCCCCTGCTTCTCCACCCATTCACAGAGGGACAGACTAGGTCAGATACCTGCCAGTCCTCAACCAGACAAAGGAACTCTTAGACAACACCCATAGAATGAAGACCATTTATTGAGCGCTGCGAATAAAAAGTGAAAGAGAAAAAGAACAATGACAGCCGAAGTCCAAGCACCGAGGCCAGTAGTGCCAGTTGTGACATCCTTTGCTGATAGCACAGTCTAAGGCCCATGGGCAGCAAGAAGCACACAGTTCATGAGGGGTCATGCCCATTGCGGGGTGGTGAACACCCCCTCTCTGCACACATCCCCCACTCATACATGCAGCCCCCGAAGCCCCTCCCCAATAATCCCTGCTGCAACAGAGTTTGGGCCCAATACATCCCTGCTCACCAAATCTCCCTGCAATTCTGGGACTGCCCACACCTTCATCAAGGTAGCGAGGTCTCCATTGGAGGGTGCAGCCTCCCAGGACACTGAGTCACCCAGTTTCCCAAAGAGATCAAGTTTCATGATCTGATCCAGGTCCTGCTAATGGCCTCGTGTGTAACCACACACCACTATCAAGGCTCTGATGAGAACAAGTGGCAGAGAAGGGATTATGCATCATAATTATGCAGAGAATTATGCATCATAAGAACATAATTAGTGCCATATTGGGTCAGACCAATAGTCCATTGAGCCCAGCACATGTCTCCGACTGTGACCAATCTCAGTTGCTTGGAAAAAATACTCAACAGGTCACAATGGAGTGATCCATTCCCTGTTGTTCACTCCCAGCTCCCGATAGTAAGAGGTTACATTCCCCCAAACCTACCTGTCTAATAGCTGCTAATGGACTTATCCTCCAGAAACTTGTCCAATTCTTTCTTAAATTCAGCTATACTACTGGCCTTGACCACATCTTCTGGCAACAAATTTCACAACTTAATTGTGCGCTGAGTGAAAAAATACTTTCTTTTATTTAAAATCTGCTACCTGTTAGTTTCATGGAGTATCCCCTAGTTCTAGTACTATTTGAGAGAAGGTAAATAACTATTCCCTGTTAACTTGATCCACACCACTCATGATTTTATAAACTTCTGTCATATCCCCTCTCAGTCATCTCCTCTCCAAGCTGAAAAGCCCCAACCTATTCAGCCTCTCTTCATAGGGGAGCCATTCTATACCCCTTATCTTTTTTGTGGCTGTTCTCTGTACCTTTTCTAATTCTACTATATCTTTTTTGAGGTGGGGTGACCAGAACTGCACACAATATTCCAGGTAGGTTTACTTCTCTCCATTGTGAAAACTGACCATTTAGCCCTACTCTTCGTTTCCTCTCCTTTAATCAGTTACCAATCCACAATAGGACACTGCCTCCTATCCTATGACTTTCTAATTTCCTCAAGAATCTCTAGTGAGAGACCTTAACAAAAACATTATGAAAATCCAAATACACTATATGGACTGGCACCCCCTTATCTACATGCATTTTCACATCCTCAGAAAATTCCAGTAACTTAGGGTGATTTCAGATGTGACGGGGTGAATATTCACCGGGCTGCGGTGAACTGCGGTGAACGTCTGTTTGCCACCCGCCAGATGTTCACCACAGTCAAACGCGGCCCACGTTTGCATTGACCACGCTTTGTTACCTCTCACCACCTGAAGGTAATGAAGCATGGTCAAAGGCCACCACGGCCGTGGTGAAGGGTTCATCACGTCTGTTTACTCACCCTTCACCATGGTCGGGGTTTGCCTTCCCGGTCCCGGGCGGGTGGTGCGGCCGGATAGGCCGCGTTTCCTGCCCATCGCTCTGCGGGGGGGGGGCAACGGTGGTGCGCAGGGGGCGGGGCCGTGTGGCCGTATGCAGCACCGCACGGTGGAGACTGGAGAGGCTTTGCTCTCATCCCCAGACAGCAGTATGCACAATGCACATGTGCTGCTGAGTAGCTGGGGTCGGGGAGAGCACACCAAGGGTTAATAACTTCTCTCTCTCCCTCTCTCTGCTACACGGCATGGCACGACACCTCCCCTCCCCTGAAGGCTGTCCCCATGATCCCCACCCTGAGCCCGAGGACAGGGGAGCCATAGGCATGGGGGTTGTCATGGATTGGAGGGTCCGCACCCCCACTTTACCAGGTTCGGCTGACTCAGTTTCCCTCGTGCACAGCCCACTTGAATTAGTTTCTCTCTCTGGCTAATTCAAGTCTGCCGCAGGGACAACTCCTTTGTCACTCTAGGGCCTGATCCTTCCCGTTTACAGACTCTTTACTCTCTGGGTTCGCAAGAGCTTGAGAACTCTTGTTGCTCACTTGTGTTCCAATGTTAGACACAGACACTTCTTCATAAAGATAAGAAGTTTATTGATTACATAAGCAAGATAGTTGATACAGAGTGGTTACTAGAAATCAAAGGTAAATATAATTCATTCCTGATCTATACTGGTTGAGTTCCTAAATAAGCATCTTACCCTACAAAGGTCCATAAGTTTCTCTCAGTCCTTTGGTGTAAGTGACTGGGTGTCCAGACTCAGGCTGTTTTCAGATGAGTGTGGCGGTGCCCGCGCTTGTTTCTCAAAAGAGCCGGCAGTCCGTTCCACACGTGACGCTGCCACCAAATACGCACATGCGCGGGCGATGCGCATCCATTTCCGGCCGTGAACTGACCGGGTCGGCGATTGAGGCTGGTCATACGCAGCCGGAAATGGAAGCGCATCCCCCGCACATGCGCGTATTCGGCGGCAGCATCACGTGTGGAACGGACTGCCAGCTCTTTTGAGAAACAAGCACGGGCGCCGCCGCACTCGTCTAAAAACGGCCTTAGAGTTTCCTTTTGCTTTACATATTTACCAGACTTGTAGTCTACATGTAGGCCAGTATCACACGTGTGTGACCCTATGTTATTCCGTGACAGGGGCCCTGCCCAAATGTAGCAGCCAGCACGCAGCCAACCAAGCTGCTTCTCCCAGCGCCGAGTGGAAGCACTGCCAGGCTCTGCCCCAGGGCCAGGCTGCAGACTGTACAAGAGGAAGGAGGCGCACGCAGCGGCAGCAGCAGGAGCACATGTGCAACTCCGCTTGTGAGGCAGCCTGCTCAGTGGGGCTAGCTTGTAGCAGCAGCAGACTCAGAAGTGGAGCAGAGTCTCGGAAGAGTCTCAGTCAGCTGGGGGGCTGAGGTAGGAAGGGGCTGGGTGGCAGAGGTGGTTGAGTGGAGCCTGGGCGGTGCCGGTGAGTGTACATTCCCTTCCTGGGAGGAGGGGGGAGGTTGTGTGTGCACAGACAGGGGGGCAGCTGAGCAGCTCTGAGCTCAACTGGGTGAGTGTTCCCTAATGGGAGCGAGGGACCCAGGCTGTGTGCACCACCAGTTTGGGTGACTCACAGTGTTTTCTGGGGAGGGAATGCCGGGGAAGGGAGGAGGGATCCAATTAAAAATCTTGCTGCTCAAGACTCAGGAGACTGAATGTGTTGTGTCAGTCCAGTTCTCTGCTGGGAGCCAGCCTGGTAAGATTCCCTTCCCACCAGCACCGGGAAGCTGAACTCTTAGAGAGAGCCCTTCAGCTGACCCCCAAACATTCCAATATTTCACCAAAGGTTTTGTACACCAACTGCCATGCAACACTGACAGTGGCCACTCGCGACTTGAATGGGTAAGAATAGCATTTGTTATGGCTACTGTGTGGAAAATATGTAGCCTCCAGGGGTAGAATGGGAGGAGGGGGATGCTGAGTGTTCCCTGGCAATGAGATTGCTAAAAATGCAGCTTTTATTTATTTATTTATTTATTTATTTTAAAATGCACCATTTTTAAGTTTTAGGTTTTCAGAGGTGAAAATTCATAGGGTTTTTGTTGTTTGTTTTTGGATGCTGCTGGTTTAGGCTCTCTAAAATGACAAGAGTTTAATTTGTCTAGTTCTCAAAATACAGTCCTCATGTCTGTATCTGGTTTTACAGCAGAACCTTAGTACTGATGGGGTTTATGGCATAATCCTGCAATGAGATGCCTGTAGTAGACAATCCTGCACTCCTCAGGCAGTGTCTCTCTTTAAGCAGCTGCCTTCCGCCTCTGTGCCTCACCTTCTGAGGACTTATTTATTGCCAGTTGCTTTTAGGATCCACTGCTGGTTATTGGTGAAGTAGGGTGATGCAGAGTCTGATGAAAAGACCTCAATCCCCCTTCCCCTCCAGATCTAATGAAAGTGAGCCAGATTCCTTCCCTTTTACTGTTTTTCCAAAATAATATTTTAATTAGCTAGTGGGGGTAAAGCGGATCTGAGGATGGGGGGTGGGGGGTGGGGCAGGGTACTGTCAATGGTATAGAAATTTCTATAGACAATAATGATCATCATGATAAAATAGACACAAGTCACCTGTGATTAATCAGTCTAACATAGAGATTAACACACACAACTGCTTGTTCTTAAATTATTTTAAAATAAGAACAAAAGAAAATTATGGCAGCTTAAGAGTAATACATTTTATACAAATGACATTTTTGAGGAATATTCTTCAAATTCCAATTGCAATCCCCTCTGCAGCAATACGAGTCGAATTAACCCAAGTAAGTTGGAACAATTTAGCGATAAGATATGCTGAGACTTAGTATCCCTAATCAGTCCGGGCTCCTAGACACTTAGCGCAAGACTCCTTAAAATCTCCTTGGGCAGTAACTATAGACCGGCATCTACAAAAATTGGGATTCTCTTTACCATACTTTCTTCTGAGGGACTTTAAGACAGCTAAAGCCGAACTGTCAACCAGATTGAATGATATTGCCCACCAAAGGGATCTATCTGTGATTACGGCAACACCGTCATTGGGCCCTTTTTCTGCTCTGGCCTCTCTACAAGGGAAAATGGCTGCCTACTGGTGATACCATCTTAACCCGGTTGAAGCTAAACTATTTTTCCTGCCTAGATTAAATGCTCTACCTACTATGGTCTTGGAAGGGCGTCGACTGGCCATACCGTTTGGTCAGCGTTTCTGTCCCTTCGATCAAATCAAAGCAGAAACAGTAGGCCATGTTCTTTTCGAGTGTCAGCTCTACCAGAACTTAAGATTGCAATACCTAATGCCTTTTATGGTCAGATATCCAGGGAGAGCAACTTCAGAGTTTTTTCTTATTTTCTTGGCTGATCTATGCTCAGAGGTCACCCATGTGGTGACTAAATTTTTGATGTAGGCTTTTCGTAGGAGGGATATTTTTTTAAAGTTTAAATCCCTTTAGATAAATTATTGTGTCACTCAACTCGGCAAGAGCTGTGTTAATTTATTTTTGGTTGTTAGTTTCTCGTTATGAGTTAACCAGAGGGACGTATTTTGATACTTGTGTATCGGTATGGTTTGATTACTATGTTTATATATTATTATATATTATATAATTGTTTGCAAGATGTTTTATTTCCTTTGGCTATGTCCTGTTGGTCACGTCACAAATAAATAATTTGAATTTGAATTTGAGTAATAAATAATATATATAAAAAGAGAGATAAAATCAGGGTAGTTAAAAAGTAGAATCTTTCTGGGTTTTGGTATTTTAACGTTTGTTTCCTCAGTTATTCCTGTATCATTATCAATAAATTGGTGTTTCTTGCTGAATGGAACTTGTCAGCTGTTTCTCTGTTTTGCAGTGTTGTTTTAACACAGGGAAAGAGTGTTTTTGGTTTTTGGTTTTGTCCCCACTCTTTTGTTAACATCCCCATCCCTGCTGAAGCAACTGTGAGTTACTGCAGATCTGCTTCTCTTTAGTCCAGGGGTGGGGAGCCTCAGGCTCGGGGGCCAAATGTCCCCCCCCCCTGCAACAAGTTTTAATGTGGCCCTTTCTACTTCCTGGATCTGACCTCTGGGTCCAGTTCAAACACCAAAGCACTGAAAAACTGAGCTCAGGATAAGGGAGCAGCGATAAGGGCACATGCACACAAGGATAGGGGACAGATCCATGTCACAGATTCATGATCTGGATCTTCCTTTTTCTGTGCATGATGTTGTGATATGATGTTACCCAGCATGGTTGGAGAATATGAGGAGGAGATAATGGAGGGAAGGGAGTAACCTTATTATTTGATTTAAGTGATAATTTATGTAGTTAAAATTAGAAAGATGTTATTTAAGAAAAATATAAATGTTGACATTTTTACCATATTATGACTATTTAATATGGAATATGTAAAATGTTTTACAAAAATAAAAATTAATAAAAGTTTAAAAAGTTAATAAAAGTTAAAAAAAACCTGTTGTACATACTTATTTTCATTTTGGTTTATGTATATGGCGCTACTATAAAATCATGAGTTCCCTTGTAATTTGTCTACAAATTAACATAACAATAAGTGGCTTGTAAGACTGCTGTCGGATGGGCTACATGGGCTGCTTTCAGAATATAGTTTCCAAGTTCCCAATCTGCGCCTGCTGCTAATGCTCCGGGGCCGTGCCCTGGATGGCATAATGGATCCCATCTCATCTGCCTGCTACACGGTCTCCATCAGTAGCTCCCCGGCCATCTCCATCCTACGCCTGTAGTTTCGTGCCCACAGGTCTGGCTGAGGGTGGTGGGCAAGCCTGCTCCCATGGCAGCTGCAGACCTAGAACAAGGCAACAAGGAGAACCATTCATTCAGGCTGCCCCACGCTTGTCTTCCTGTCCTGTTGTCTCACCCCCACACACCTGTCTCAGTGATGTATTGGCGCCTGGTATTGCCCCTGCCCTCCACCCTCACCAGTGTGGCCCTTTACCCCACATGAGCCCCCCTTGATGCCCTCCACCAGCTTACCCTGCTTACTGTTTCTGCCTGGTGCTTCCGTGTCCTGGGGCTACTGGTCATGTTGCTCTCCGTTGCTCTCCCTTTCACCTATAACAAAGCATGGGGCAACATTCAGAATGTTGGATAGCAGTGCTTGGCTGCTTCTTTCCTTTGTCTCTATGACCGCAGTAGCCCCCCCCCCCTGCCCGTGTGCATTGACTCAGCGGTCTCCTCTGCCTTCTCAAGGAGGGTGGCGTCCATGTCCTCATTACCTTTCACCTGTACCCCCAGTGGCTCCTGCACCTGGGGCTGGATGTTCAGGTCAAAGTGGTGCAGGTGGAGGGTCATAGTGTCCCCCAACCATCTCCTCCTCCACGTACGACAGTTCCAAATGGGCACAACGTGGTCCCCCCAGGTCGGTGCACCATTTTGGGGTGGGGGGCAGAAGCAGGTGGAGCTGAGGTGGGTGGGGCTGGCATGGGTAGTGGGGGAGGGTTATCCACCCACTGCTTTCCCCGTTGTAGGTGCTTCTGCAGATGTGGGAGGCCACTACCGCTCTTTCCATGCAGCAGGTCTATATATGGTGGTGTGTGCATTCCACAGCTGGACCTATAGTGATTGTCTTGGTACTCTCTGTATCCACGCCTCAGATCCTTTGCCTGCTGCCACATTGGGCCATGTCCCTAGCGTACCCAGCCCTGCCCTCTGCTCAGAGATACGCTGGAATATGGATGCATTCCTATAGCAGCTCACAAGCTGCAGCTGTACATTTTCATCCCCCCACAGGGCGATGATGGTCCTGGTCTCCTCCTTGGACCAAGACACGCCCCTCTGATGGGTGGGTGGGTGGGTGGGCTGCTCCACATGGGGCTGGAGCCCATGATGTTGATGCAGTGGTGGCAGTCCTGGTGCTTGCCAGTGAAGATAATAAAGGACACACTGCCCCTTAGTAGGCTACCATTGCCTGGCTTGTCTGTGACCCCTCCCCCCTCCCTATGGGGCATGGCCGCATCAAGCTGGACCAATCGCTGTCCTCCATGGTTTGTGGCTGCTGTGTATGTATTTTGCGCATGTGTCCTTTAAGGGTGGGGGCGGAGAGCCAAGTTGGACACAGTTGTTCATGGGAACATGCTAGGCTTTTGGTCCACAGATCTCTATGGTGCTGGCAGACCCGGTCACACAGAGTGGCTGCATGTGCCCCAACACACAGGAGGCGGCGCCGTGGGAGGCTGTTGCCCTGGTTTTGCCTGCATGGTGGGCACCACATTTCCTGAATTTAAGCTGTGTGGAGAAGCCCTGGTGCGGCTTTGGGGCAAACATCTGGTGGCTGTGTAAGAGAAGAGCAGGTGGATCCAGGGCTGATGCGGGGCAACATCTCATTTGTTAATGAAAATACTTTCAGATACTTTGGCTGCTCAGAAAATATTTTGTACACTCTTAAGTGGCCTTATGAGTGCCATTCTAATGTGTGTGTTTAATTTAGGTTGGATCATGTGATATAGATTTTAGTTCCCTTTTGATTACAGTAGAGGTTGAGGGCCTGGTGGCATGCAGCAAATCTCTTACAACTGGAAAGACAAAACTGCAACTTTGCGATAATGGAGATACTCTTCCAACAAAAGTCATACAGCAAAAGGAATTAGGAGTGTTTGTAAATGTCCTTTGTTCCCCGGGAGTGTAGCTACCATGGAGGAAAGGGGTTGAGTCGAGCCCAGTCCCCAGACTCTGGGGGGCTCTTTGCACATGACCCAAGTGCTACTAGAAATGTTCAGAAAGAGAGGGAGCGGAGCCAGCACACACACCCCTGCCCACTCTGCAAAAGTACTGACAGTGCTTAGGCTGCTTGCAAAGGGCTCTTCCAAGAAGAAGTTTTCAGATTGATGAGGGTGGAGTGCAGGTCCTGTCCCCACTCACTCTGAAAACCTCCTTCCTGGAGGAGTTGCTGTGGCCAGGGTCGGCCTTAGGATCCCTGGGACCCAGGGCAGGGGAGAAATGTGGGGCCTCAGTCTCCCATCGGCAGCTTTGCCACCGGTGGCTGGCAAGCCTAGAGGCTCCCCAGCTCAGATTGTGGCTATTGAGGTGTGTGTGCTGTGGCAAAATGCCAGTAGGGGGTGCTATACAGATGAGACACCCACCTCACTGTGTTTCTCCAAATCTCTGACCAGGGGTTCCCACAGCTGGCAAACCCCCCAAAACCCTTAGTATTGCACTGTTACCACCTGAGGGTAATTCAGAGGGTGTTCACACCCCTCAGGACATGTGAACCCCACAAGGTATAAACCCCACAGCTTCCCAAGAGCACTCCCCTTTCCTGGCACCCTGTTCCTGGGATTTCCTCCTCTGCGTTGGAGGCAGATCTGCAGAGCTACCCACAGGAGGCTTCCCTTGGTTCCAAAGCTGTTGACCCCTAGCCAAATAGGTAGATTTTTCCCTCTTTCCTTGTCTTAGTAGCGAGGCTTGGCCACCCGGCCCAAAGGAGGCGTTTAATGGTCAGCCAATAACACACACACACCCAGTAGGGTAAAAAGAAAACTTAGACTTTACTGGTACATATAACAAAAAGGAATAAAAGCATAGAACAAGGGGGTGATAACCCTTTGAGCAATCAGTCCTGTGGACATGGTAGCCCATCTGGAAAGCACCTTCCTATAAACTGTAGCTAGCAAGTACTCACTGGTTCTGATCAGTTCTCCATAGGGGATGGTTTTCCTATGGGGTCCAAGTTCTTCTTCTGGCAAGGCCAGAGTTACTGTTAAGCCATATAGTCCATGTGTGCCTCCTGGCAGGGAGGTTACCAGCCTAGCAGCAGTTCAGTGAGTCCAGAGAGAGAGAGAGAGAGGGTCAAAATGCCTGTGTTGGTCTTTTTAAGGCATCCTTGACCTTCATTCTGATTTGTCCAGGAGGGTCAGCTGGCTGTAGCCCAGCAGCCCCTCTCCTTCTAGAATTCGATCATCCCACATCACCTGTCTTAGGTGTAGAGTTCCCCCCCCTTAGGAATTCCAGGAATTAGGAAGTCCTGAACAGGTGCTTGCTGAGGCCTGGGCTTTGGCTGAGCCAGGCTTGCAGTTTCAGCCAAGGGGGGTCAGAGGGGGGTCTTTGTCAGGGCAAGGGCATTTTGCCACATGTGCTACCTTCATAGGTAATCCCTGTCTCCCACCCTGGAGACCCCACCCCTTTGCCCTAAGCAGGAGCATAATTGGAACATGAGCCTGGGCCCGCTACAGCTTTGCTATGCCACTGTTGTTCCCCATTGCTTTTGCTGTATGGCTTTGCTTGGCAAAGTATCTGTATTATCACGGAGTTGCAGTTTTGTCTTTCCAGTTGTATTTGTTAGGACCCTTCCATGGAGAAGGAGACTCGGGGGGGGGGGGGAAAGAGGCTCCATAAGGATGGGGAAAGGGGAGGCCCGAGGCCTGACATCCAAGAAGGGGAAGGCTCAGAGGACAGTCCCCCCGATGACAAGGGAGCGGCGGAGGGTGATGGGGAGAGGGGACAGTGCAGGGCCATGGCAGCACAAACTCCTCCCCCACACAGTAAATGTGCATCAGGGGCGGGGCCCACCGCCAGATGTCACTCCAGCCGCGACTGCGGCAAACCTCTCACAGTGCACGCACACCCTCCCCGAGGCACGGGGCAATGCCGCTCCTAACTCGCCCCAGCTGCGGTGCTTAGAGCACCTGCACCAGCAATCAGTCCCTCCATAAAGGTGGATTTTGCCCTGTATGCGTTGCTGGTGATCGGAGCATAGCCTGTGAGACTGGCCTCAACCGTGAGTTTGCAGTTGCAGCTAAAGATTGTGTTAGTGTGTGTGCACATGTGTGGGTGTGCAGGTATACGTGGGTGAAAGTGAGGGTGAAGGTGGGTGCCCCTCCCAGCCGGGGGGTGTGCTAGTTTGGGTTTGGGCAGTGTGTGAATACTTGGGTTTGGGTGTTTGTAGCCTCCCTTCCTACTTGCCTGGGTGTCACCCTGTGTGTAAGCCCTATCCTCCCTGTGTTCCTGCCCCTGGCCCCCGGGTCTCTCTACCTCCCTTCCTTCCCGCTCCTTCCCCCATGCCTTCAGCACTCCCTGTTCCCTATTCCCCATGTGCATCTCAAGGGAGCACAAAGGCATTGCTTGAGTTGCTTCCCTGTGATGATCTTTGGCAAGGAGTTTTTCTCCACGATCCTGAGGGAGATATTAACAAAGTCTCATCACCTGGGCTCGTGTGTGTGTGCAAGTCCCTTCCCCCTCCCTCACCTTCCCCCTAATCCTTATAGTATTTGAGGCACTGGAGACTTTAGAGGACCCTGCACTTACTCCCGCTCACAGTAGTTTCATCTCCTTTATGCAATGAAAGAGCAAGCTGTGCCTCCGCCTTTAGAACCTTTAAATCTTCAATGCCAAACCGTTTATAGTTTCATGAACTTTAGATCAGCACTTCAATAGATTTGTTGTTTAAACAGATGGGTTTTGTATGTTTGAGGGCCTGCTCTGTTCTGTATGAGCCAGATTCTGTACCCATTGTCAGGCACAGTAGTACCTTGCTATTCAAGCACATACGCTAAAACCAGTGGGACTGCTCCTGAACAGCACAATCCTCCACTTGCTTTGCATTGGTGGTATAGCTCATGGTGCCAACGCAAGTCCCATTCACTTCAATGGAACTCCCCTAAGCGCTAAGGGGTAGCATCAGTGTGAGGCAGTTAGAGGATCACATTGGAAGTAGGTACCACTTGGCATGATTATAGGGATATTAGCAACAGGAAAACGGTTGCCTATTCTTAGTGAAATGGTCTTATTGCAATGTACAGAAACTCTGGCATCTAATCTATTCTGTTCTATTCCATACACCACACCCTTCACCAAGGTATCTCAGCACCGAGGATTTTCATGATCAACTCTTTCAGATTAAGAACCCTGGAAGACCTTTTAAACATACTTTAATTATCTTGCTCTTCTCGCAATCAGGGTGTTTAAGAGTAGTTAAATCAAATGGGGGATTTGTACCACTCAGGTATATTATTCCAAAATAACAAACACTGATTCAGTGGTTCAGGTGTATTAGTTATTCCAAAATAACAAACACTAATTGATTAAACTTGTGGAAACATGCCTTCAGTTTATCCCACTGATCCTACTCTGAATGGTCTCAGATGATTTCTTTTGCTGAATGTCAACAGCATAAGCTAGGACAGGAAAGACACACTGTGCTGCACTTAAAATGTCCCTTCTGGCACTCTGGAAAGTTGATGTTCATAAGGACTTGCCTATAGTTAAAATATGAGGGAAAAGGGCTCATAGTTCATGCTCAGTCACATTTTTTGCATAGATGTGCGTGGCTCAATTGTTCAATCCCTGTTTCCATTGGCAATCCCATCTTTTTTGTTGTTTTTGTGGTTGCATGGTCAGACCCTTAGAGCCTACTCTTTTCTCCAATCTACGTTGTGGCCCCCTATTCCTGGCTTCTTGTACCAACCTGATCTGTGCTTAAGTAGTCAGCGGAACGTGCATTAAATATAATAAAAACCTATTCACACAATTTACCCTCTGACAATAGCGAGAAAGATAAAGTAACAAATGACGAAGGCTAGCTAAGTCACTTAATGCTCTTGTAGAAGATGCTCAGATACGATAGTAATGTATAGAAACTGGAATGAAAACACATCAAGCAAAATATCCTAGATTAATTTATGTCCCGATTAGGTATGCACCTAACTTTTACCACGAGTTGTCCCATTGTCTTATATCAGGGGATGTGCCCTCTGAGGTTTTTTTTAGATGAGATGCTACCCTGCATGGCCACCCATGGAGCCTGCCTCCTGTCTGAAGGTGGAGCGGGGGATACGCGTTCCTGTGAGCCATGGAGCACCCACACATGGCTACGCATGAAACACTGCTGGGAAATCTGGAGTGCTCCGTGCAGGGCAAGCAAAATAGCTGTGTGGTAACAGGCGGCCATGGAGCCCCTGCCCATATGAACTGGGGCAGCTAGCCATGCCCGCAGACTGAGCCACTGCTCATGGGCACTGTGGGCGGGGGATACGGCTTTTGCAAGTCAAAAGAACTGGCCAGGAGCGCTGGGGAGTCTGGGTTCCCTAGCACTCATGTTGGGGACATGTCAGGTGCATCAGCGTGGTGCACCTCCCCCTTCCCCATGGTCCGTGGCAGAGGGAGTGCGTGGTGGCTGCCTATGTGGCAGGGCACCCTGGAGCCACCTTTTTGAATCCCTTTCCATGCACTCCACCTGAGTGGGTGCTCCATGGCATTGCCACCCCATGGCCACGGGCACCCTCCCCCCATTGCCTTGCTCTTTTAAAAACACCCTGATTGTCAGGAGTTGGGAGCAAACATCAGGGAATGGATCATTCCATTACGATCAGTTGTGTACTTCTATGAAGCAACCAAAGGTAGCCACTGTCAAAGACAAGATGCTGGGCTCAATGGACCACTGGTGTGACCCAGTATTGCACTTCTTATGTTCTTACATGCTTGATGTTAAGAATATCTTTAAATACCTTCCTGACTTAGAGGGTGTTTTTAGATAAGCGCCTCCCCACCCATCATACATGTTTGCATAGGGTGCAAATGTGACTCTGCAACATGCATGATGGGTGGGGAGGCATTTGTCTTAAAATACCCAGAGAGAGTGAGGTTACCACATTGGTCCCAAATGCAAGAGATGGAGACAGAGTAGTTCAGATGATACCTTTCGTTGGACCCGTTTCTGTTGCTGAGAGTATGCAGACTTTTGGCCACACAGAGTCTTTCCTCAGGCACATAAAAGGTCCTAGTTCTGACTTTTACATGCCCGAGGAAGGGCCTTGTATGGCCCAAAAGCTTGCATATTCTCACCAACAGAAGTTGGTCCAACAAAAGATATCTGTCTCCATTCGTAAGTCAGAACGTTATTTCTCTTTGCAATCTTTCGTAAATTCCAGAATGATATCTATATGATTCCATTAATACGTACATTTTTTCCCCCTTAGATCATGGAGAAGAGATCTCAAAATATGTAAAAGATACACTTCTCCTAGAAAACGGATCTCTGCCTATGCTATGGATTGCTACACCACTGGCCTCATTTGAGTGAAACACATGGTACATGCGGAGATTTGGCTGATCGGCAGACAGTATCAGCCATGCATCATCTGTTTGGGCTGGTTTTGGGACAAAAGGATCTCTCGCGTGCGGGGGATCTATTCTCCTTAGATGATGCTGAGATAGAAGGAAGCCTGTCAGAAGCTCTCGAGCAAATACAAATAATTAGTTCATCTTCAGTAAGTAAGACATTTCATCTCCCTCATCCTTATGCATGAGACGAAGTGTACTGCATAAACAAAGCTTTAGAAAATGTGAGCAGCTGCAGAACATCAGAAACCAGCTGAGAACCTAAACCTTGAGAAAAAGAAGAGGAAAGCCCCCAAAAGAATGTTAGCTTCAAAGACTTCCTAGAAGGGATTTGGGGTTAATAAGTGACCATAGATGCTATCAGCATGACAGGCATAATTGTTCATGGTTATCCGTGGTTAGCTTGGTTATAAGCGTAGCAGTAGTATGTGCTGTAGACGGTTATAAGCAGGGACCCAAGTTGACTGCGTTGCTGCAATTTGCAGTGATTTTTGCAGAATCAGCTAATCCTCGTAGAATCCTCGCAGAATCAGCCAATCCTGACCATGACCCAAGGGTAAATAGGCCCCTGGGAGATGAATTGTGGGTGTGTGGGGTCTGAAGGCCCTATGTTTGGATGAGGGAATTGGTGAAATTCCAGAGGATTTGAGTTGTGTTTGACTAGCAAAGTTGTGATTCTATGTCAAACCTATTGCAAATTTGCTTCCCAGCATGCATAGTTATGCAAATCAAGTTAATTATGCAAAAATTAATGCTTGCGGTGAATTTGCAGAATTTGGCTTCACTGGTTGCAGAATTTAAGATTTTTTGGTGCAGGCAAATCGGGTCCCTGGTTATAAGCAGATAGTTATTGGCGGCAATGGAGAAAATGTAGTGAACCTGGGGTCCTAGTTATAGCAACCCACTGACTTGCTGGATTCTTTAATATTCCATGACAATTGGTTAACCATTTATTACCACCTCTATCAATCATTTATTATTTCTTTCTAAACTATATGTAAATAGATGAATGATAAAAGTCTGACCTTGCTTTTTTTAGCCGTTTGTGAGAAACCCCTGCATAAATCTTGGGGAAAGGGTCATATATATATCTTCTACTTTTATCCTGACTTTTGTCCAGGGTTTGCCTTGGTTTCATCACTGATGTAACTCTGTTGATTCTATTGGAACAGTGGGCGTCTTTAGACATAACAAAGATCAGGTGTCAAAACCCCTAAGCACTTGTTTGGTCATTGTGTGTAAGCACCATAACAGTCCCAACACCAATTTGGCCACCCATTGAACATGCAATGTGAACAACACCATTACATCACAAGGACAATTTGCGTGTTTCAGCTGTATCACATGGCCAATGTTGTGTCTAATGATATCACGTGGTGTGTTAGCAGTTACAACATGGGGAACGAGGTGGCACCGCTTGCGTGCTGGGATCGGGTGGCAAGAAAAACACCGATTTGCCCCAAGGTGGTCTGTGTGTCTAAGCAGAGCCACATGGTGAACACAGGGCCAAACCAGTGTTCATATCAAGGTCAGAACACACATTCAGACATCTGTTGATATTATGTCTAAAGACACCCAGTGTCTCCTTCTGCCAAAGATGAAATCTTCTGCGCTTCAGTAGATTCCACGTGTTTAAAAAGTCTATGAATGAACTAAACTGGAAATGTCAGCACCACAGGGAAAGAAAAATTATTTAGTTAGTTAAACTTATATCCCGCCCTTTCCAAAATACTTGGGCAATATTTTGTTTCTGAGTGGGAGAACTCATAGCAAGAAGATTCTGTGTTGTGTTCAGATGGAATTGTCCCTCTTCTCCCTGAGAGGTGAGCCCTGCAATGATTTGTTTTTCTTAAACTATGTCTCCATGAAGAGAGCCTTGCATGCAGCTTGCTGAGCTCCCAGGAAAACACGTCATTAGTGCTTCATTCATATGGACTACTACTAGTACTATGCAGTTGTCAAAGAAAGGTTGATTCCATGGAGTGCTGTGAACACACTGCACTCTTCATGAAAGAAGAAGTTGATAGCTGTCTAGTCTGTGCAGTGGCTGCAGCAACAGCATCAGCATCTCCATGAAGAGCTATCCTGTAACAGCCAGTATCAATGAGGTATTCTGCAGTAAAATGCAGAAGCTCAAGAAGCTGCGCATTAGCCTCTGTGGCCCTTTTCAAATGGGCCGGTGGTGCGGGGGGGATGAGTGGAGGCTGCAGCAAGTGGGCAGTGCCTGGGAGGCCCGTCACACGGAAGCCTACCCACCTCCACCCATCTCCACGCACGGCGGCACCTCCATTGTCTCCAATGCATCCGTGTGTGGGCAATGGGTGGAGGTGGGTGGAGCGCAGAAGCGTGCACGTACCCCCACCCACCACAGCGGCCGCATGGATACCCCACCCACCCACACATGTGGCCGGGGGGGGGGGGGCATCCATGCAAAATGTCCCTGTTTGTGGGGATATACCCATAATTCCAGCTCCGAATTTTGATATCTTCCGAAGGAGAAAGGCCAGTTCAGGAAACCAAAACACAGACTGACTTAGGTCTCATTCATAAAACACCCTTCCCCCTTGCAAACTCACCACTTACAACATATTTACAATACTGCTGATCCTCTGAATTTCAGTGGTCCCCTCCCCTTTCTTACTTGTGGTAATTCCCACAATGCAAAGGATATGGCAGAATGCCTTGATAATATCTCTGCATGCAATGTTCTGGAAGTAACATGAAGAGAATGGGGAAGTGTCTGTTCCAGGACTCTCTGGCCATGCCTCTAGGTAGAAAGTGACAAATAAGAAATTATGTATGGCAGATTGTAGCTTGTTCTGGGTTAACCAAATGAATCCTACAACTCCATTGCTACTTGCTAGAGCCAAACCAGGGAGCAGACAACTTAGCGCTCATTCACAGAACACTCTTTTAGTGTAGGTAGCTGGACAAACGTACATTCTGAGTGTGGTGTGAAATCAGCTCCATTGAAAAAAATGTAGGGTCCTGTTACATCTGGGTAGCCGGGGACCCACTATCTCACATACCTTCATTGTGAGTTTTGAAAACAATTTCTGGAGATCATACGAGTACATTATTGAGGAGACAAAGTGGTTCCAATGATACCTTTTATTGGACCAACTGCTGTTGGTGAGAATGAGCAAGCTTTCGGGCCACAAAGGGCCCTTCCTCAGGCATGTTTTTAAATGTCTGACACATCTCTCTCTCTCGTTCTCTCTCCCCCTGTCTCACCAGTTACCTTGTATTATCCAAGGTAACCTCTCCTACATTTGCTCGGTTTATATATTTCTACTGACTATGCTATGTACCTCAGAAAGGGCCCTGTGTGGCCCAAAAGCTTGCTCATTCTCACCAACCCAGCCCCCCCAGGACTCGTGCCGTTGTAACCTCCCAACCCCAGGTACCATCTACCCCCTCCCCCTGTTGGAGAAGGGGGATGGGACGGGGTGCACATCCGTTTTCGGCTTGGCAAGGCCAAAAGCGGTCAACTGGCTGACCGCGCCACAGGCGCGCACCATAGGCAGCATGCCTAAGGGCCACGCCAAAAGGTCCTTAGGCATGGCCCTTAGCGGGACCGGGAGGACTGGGGCACTATCAATAATCGGCAGGGGGTACAGGAAATTAGGGCAAGGGGGCGGTGGTGGGGGATGACTTGCCTGTTTTATGGGGAAGTGGGACGAGGGGACTGGGTTGGGGGAGAGGCGGTTCCCCATGGTTTGAGGGAGGGGGAAGCCCCTTGTGGATGGGGGGTTACCATCCTGTGGCTGAGGATGATAGGGAGGATGTGGGAGTGGGGACTGGGTTGGGGGGAGGGGCATCTCCCCTCGGTGTGAAGGAGAGGCACAACACCTGGGGGAGGGGGAATTGCCCTCTGATGCAAGAGGAGGGTAGGGGGTGTAATAGTGGGTGGGGCTCTCCCTTGGTAGGCTGGTGGGACAGCCTCTGAAGGGGCTGGGGGGTGAACCGGGGGGGGTTCCGCAGCTATAGGGGTCATCTTGGGCCAGGGGAATTATGGTCCATCTGGGAGGCAAATTAGAGTGGTGAGGCGGGACAGATGTTATATTCCTGTCCCACTCACTAGCCCCCAGGCAGGCGGTGAGGTGATTAGGGATCAGAGGGCCGCCAGCCTTGGGTTGCTGCTGATGAATGCAAGGTCAGTAGCCAACAAGTCAACTGCGGTCCAGGAGATGATCCTGGACCAGGCAGCCGACCTTGCATGTATCATGGAGACCTGGCTGAATAATGAGATGGGACCTATACTGGCTGACCTTGCTCTGGCTGGGTACTCCGTGCAGCATCAGCCGTGGCTGGGGGGCCAGGGGGGGCGGTGTAGTCATTGTTTTTAAGGATACACTGTCTGTGAGGAGAATTCCTCTGCAAACTATCATGGGGATAGAGGGCCTGAGTTTGGTGTTGGATATCGCTGGAGACAGATTAGGGATACTGCTGATATACCGGGCACCCACCTGTATGGCAGCTTCCCTCTCCGCACTGACTGAGCTGGTGTCGGGGGTGGTCTTGCGGTCCCCCAGGACAATAGTCCTGGGGGACTTCAATATCCATGCCGATTCCAATCTTGGAGGGGACCCAGAGCCCGCACCAGCAGGTACTAGGGTGATCCCTGGGGTGGAGGGTGGTTTAACACCCCCCCACCTCAGGGATCACCCTACCTCCCCACCCAGGGATCGCCTACCTTGCGCTCCGGGTGGCAGCGGCAGCGGCGGCCCGACTCCGGCGGCTTCAGTGCTGGCTGTGGCTGCTGGCTTCAGCGCTACTATGCCTTCCGGTGAAACCCGGAAGTTCACCGCCGCCCGGAGCGCAAGGTAGGCAATCCCTGGGTGGGGAGGTAGGACTAGGGTGATCTGATCCCTGGGGTGGGGGGTGGGGTGTTAAACCACCCCCTACCTCAGGGATCGTACCTGCTGGTGCAGGTTCCGGGTCGCCGGCGGCGGCCCGGAGCCCGCACTAGCAGGGACTTTGGGGGAATTTATTTTTTTTAAACCAGGC
>QEPC01009488.1:2769785-2794852 GCA_003113815.1 Sphenodon punctatus | reverse complement strand
CCCGGGAAGCGTGGTTCAAATTGACCCCATGCGGGTATTGACCGTGGCAAACATCTGGCGGCCGCCAAACAGACATTCGAGCCACAGTGACCACAGGTGGGTATTCACCGTGGTTCACTGTGATCTCGTAACGTCTGAAAATACCCCAAAACAACACATTTTAATAATGAAAATGATAATGAAAAACAAAAAAAGACATGGGGCCCTGGTGCACACCCCTATTAGTGAGGGGTAACGAGAATCAGACATAGGATTTAACAGGACACAGACTGTAGATGAATTAGGGGATAATAACCAAACCACCAAAGAACTGACTATCTGAACAACTGAAAACCTAGTCAAAAACCTAAGGTTGGACCAAACAGCAGCTATTAGCTGTTTCAGTGGACACAGTCTGAAACAGGTGAAAGTGAGGGCTACGATAGTCACTGTGGATATTCGTATCAGCACTAGGAAATGCTATACAAAAAATACACAGTGAGTGCAAACATACCTTTCAATGGGAAAATAGAAAAGAAACACTGGAAAGAAATCCCAACGTTTTGTTTACTTTCAGATGTCCACCTCATGAAAAATCAATATTGCAGGAAGTATCCATTTGATAAAGTATTTTTATTTACAGTATAATCTTACAAAAATAATTTCAATAAAATTATTACAAAATCCATTTACAATATAATACAGTTGCATCTTCTCCAAAGGTAGCATCAGGCTATAGGGGGAAGCTACAGTTGGGTGAATGTTAGGTCAACCCATAGCATAAATAATGGCCTAAACAAAGCACTAATCGTATGATAGTGTATATACCAGTAACAAAGACTAATAAACAGAAAAATATTACTTCATGACTCTTATATGATTTATCTGTAAGGTTCATATTAGTGATATAAAATCAACAAATATGGGATACCCAGGAAGCATTATTATGTAAGTTCTACAGAAAATAGCTCCAGCCACTTATTTGTGCGCGTGTTTTGAAGAGATTATGAGCCAAACTCAGCTTTCAGATGTCCACAATTGACTTCTGTTGGCTATAAATCTGACAGTGTTAAGCTAGAGTGACAGCAATTTGTCTGCATTTAAGACTAGCTACTCCAAAATCATTCTTTGATGTGTTTGCCCAGTGTTTGGCCAAGACAGCAGACACAGATCAAGTTCAATCTTAGCAAGGCCTCATTTTACAAATGTAAACTTACAGTATTATTTTTTCTTGAGTTTGTCTGTTTTTTAAAGGAATTTTGGATATTCTGGCATGGAAGATGCTGTGGTTTATTGTTTGGGGGTTTTATTTAGTGACAAATCATACTTTTGTTCAATGATTAAAAACAAACTGGGCTCCTCCATGTGGCAGAATCTCTGTAACACCCCACCCAACCACATTGCCACGGATATTACAGGAATCTTCTCCTCTAGTCTGTCTTGTTATCTCTTCATTGCTGAGAACTCTGTCCCAAACATTAAAGCCAGTTACTTTTCCAGAAAAGGCTAGTGTTTCATCGAAGCCACCTCCAACACAGCAGTTGTTCTTTTCTTGGCCAATCTGCAAAATCCCTCCTTCTGGAATTATATGACCCTCTGCTATTTCTGAGGCAGCAGCTGCAAGTTGTCCATTGGCCCATAATGATGCGCTCCCATTGACTGTGCTCCAAGCACCACAAAGGTGAGCCCACTGGCCAGAGGAGATTACATTTTGGGCAGTTAACATGTTCTTGTCACTGCCCACAGCAAGGATGGCAGACTCACCGCTGAGATAAAGCTGAATTTCATAGGGATTTCTCTTCGTTCCGTAGGAGAATATAATTGTTTTGTCTAGTGCTTCGGTAACTTTGACCCAAAGGCAGGCAGTAAAGTAGTAGGGCACCATTTCTGCAACTGGGTGAACACTCGCAAAAATCTTTTTGGAACGCATTGGGAAGAGAATTGCTGTTTCACAACCTGCAAAAGTAACACAATGTAATTATCATCAATCAGACACATTCTGTAGAAGGTTAAGTATTTGCACGCATACAGCTGGGATTCTTGACAGCTTTAGGTTTGGATTTTCAAAGAAACCAAAGGGAATCAGGCATCCAGCTATTTTAATAGGATCTGAGCACCTATAAACACCCTTATCCTCTTTTTTGTAAATCTAAGCCTTAAGTTAAAAATACTTTATGGGGTGGAATCACGGACAGAATTCCTATTGGATTTCCTAATGGTATGTTTTAAAAGTATTAAATAGTGTGAATTCAGTGAAAATTTGTTGCTGTGGGTTTGATGTGTGAATTTTCTTCCTAAACAAGTGTCCATAAAATCTCTACAGAATCTCCACACTATGACATGATAATGCTTTTTGGTCCAATTTTATCCTTTTTAATCTTCATGTTCTTTCTTCCATTGGGTGGTGATGTCTTGGAAATAGCAATGCTGTTAATGTAGGAGGAGTGCTGTGACTGCCACAAGCTATGCCATGGTTTGAAATTTCTCCCATGCTTTGTGAACCACAGCCACTTGATGATTACAATCACAGATGGTATGCATTATAAATAGAAATGCAGCCTGGTGCCATTTTAGATAATGTCTTGACCATATAGTGTGGCAAGAAAACATTATGACTCAGCTAAACAGCAAAAAGCAATACTATAGCACATTATTATTATTATTTTGCATAAACATACAATCCGAATGGGTACTAAAAGAAATGGCACCAGATTTGGATCATGGTTTTGTCAATGGAGCTCCATTTACATCAATCAAGTTAATTCTAGGTATACACTAGTTTCACTAGGAACAGAATCTGTGGAACTTCAGGCCCGGGGTCCAAATGTGGCCTGCAGATAGTTTTCATTTGGCCCCTTTCCAGTTCTTCGACCTGGCCCCTGGATCAACTTCCTACCCCCAAACAATGAAAAACTAAGCTATGCTAATAAATGTAGCATTTCAGCTGCAAGCAGCCTCTTGCTAAGGCAAAACAGTCCCGTTTCCTTTAAAAGAGCCAGTATGTAACCTAAAATCATGGCTGTAATTAATGGAATACTCCTTCTGCCTTCTAATATTGTGTTGCTCCATCACTTCATATGCTGGCGGCTTTGAACTTCAAATGTATTAAATACTTTTTTCTCATTGGCTTTTTTAGGGGTGGAGTGGTGGGAGGTGACGCTGCATGGACGCTACTTAAAAATGTTAGGAACACTATCTAGAAATGGCTTTTTAATTAGCAGGCTTTCTGAATTTATTATCAAGGGTTGAACAAAATTAAAACCAGCTTTGTCAGAGACCAACAAGAGTGTGATTAGAAAAACCCTTAAGAGTCAGTCTGGCTGTAATCCAAGACATGTGAGAAATCAAAACCAGTTGCTGAAAACTCTCTTGGGAAAGACTTCCAGAGAGACCTATGGAGTATCTCAAAATATATCCTTTTGTTTTTTAATCAAATTAGGATTTTTATTTTTCTATAAAAACATATGGAGACAGAGTCTCATCTCCCTTATCCTTTTGTAAATCAGTAGCAAGTTCTGTCAAGTCAGTGGAGTTACTCTGGATTTATACTAGTGTAACTGTAACCAAAATCTGATCTTTGAATGCTGGTCAAAAATATATTACCTTTACTTAGGCCGTTTTTACCTGGATGCTCCCCCCCCGCCCGCTCAGTGTTCCAGCGGATGTGTGTGTGTGGGGGGGCATCCATGTACACGGCCGGCGGTGGGTGAAGGGAAGGGTGTGCTCTGGGTGTGGTGGGTATTTGTGCATGCGTGCTCCCAACACACACACACCCCTCCACCCATCACCTACCCGTCTCCACCCACGGAGTCCTCTGGAATACCGGAGGCGGCTTCGTGGGTGGAGATTGGTGGAGGTGTGTGTGTGTGTGTGTGTCCATGTAAACGGCTACACACCCACCTCCACCCACCGTGGACAAACACCCATCCCCCCACCCTCCTCCATCCATGTAAAAACGGCCTTACTCTAGCTAGTATAAACATGCACAAATGAAAAGAGAATGAGACATTTTACCTTTATTTCATGATCATGCTTTTGGCAGATTGTGGGAGAGAATTAAATCCTGATATAGATTATTTATTATTTTTAAAAGACAAAATTATGCAAAATGTAATGTCAGTGGTTAATTCTTCCTGGATTAGGTCATACCTTCCTCTCTGAAAAGAAATAGTTATCAAATGTCTTTTGAACATTTTAAAATTAGGTTTGTATGAATTAATGTTAGGGCTAGATTTTCAAAGCTGTAAGAGACATGCCTGTAAAAATACAGCCATTACTTTTCAATATGAATTCAGACTTGCAGCATCAATGTGTGTTCGTATGCACCATTCATGACACAGATCCCTCCCTTCCCACGTGCACTCACAAACATAGAGCCTTGCATGTAAGGAAGTGTGAGTATTTTTCTAACAAAATCGACTTTGCCTTCCTTGGCAATTCTGACTTTTGAAGTCATTGTCCTAGTCATATTTATATAAGGTGTGTTTAAAGACATGAAGAAGATTGAGCTTTAAGTTTAAGTAGTTGTGATTTGGTGTCAGTAATTCACACAAGCTTTCAGTTAAAATAGATAGGAATATGTTCTTCCACTGCTGTCTGTAAGATTTTTACATGTGAACATTACAAGGCATAACTACTGAAATTTCAGGTGGTTGGACTGGAGAATGGATATTGCACAGGATAAGTTATTCAGCCAGTTGCCTAAACTTAGTGGCTGTGTATTTTTCTTCTAATAAATGATAAGCAACTTTGATGATGTCTCTTAAAAGATAGTTGTTTTCTGTAGAGACTTGTGACTAGTAGTGAAGCAGGCTGCTCATTAAACTACTGATTAGGGATCCAGTTCTCTATTCCGTTACATCAGTAAAGCTCCAGGGATAGGGGAATTTGGCCTTTGAACTGCAGCAAACTATCCTTTGTTTAGTTATCTGTAAAAAGCGTAACCCATTATTTTATCTGTCGTACCAACATTTCTGCTTCCCAGCCTTTTCATACTAAGTGTTTCTGATTAATTCAGTCAGGTTCCGAGCTACAATATTTAGAGTGACTGAAACATAAGATCTGAAATACTAGATCAGGCAGCTGGGTCCATCTAGCCTGGTATCCTGCCTCTAGCAGTTATTCACATGTGATACTTCAGAGGAAGGAAAACTCCCTAATCATATTTACTCAATTTTGCTGTACCTGGGGAAAGCTGCTATCCCTTCCTGACCCTTTGCGGGTGATCAGTTTATGCCCTGAAGCTTGAGCTTTGATTAGTTGCCTGTTGAGCTGACATCATCAGTGAACTCTCAGGTCAAGTCCTGCTCCTAGGCAACCAGTGAGGAGTGACGAGGAGGACGCAACATCCAGGTTAGAAAAGAGAGGAGGGACTGAATGTGGAGAGAGAATAAATCTGGCTTTGAAAGAATTTTTGTGAACTAGGAAGGGAGAAACTGGGAAGATGAAAATAAAGTATGTACCAAGTTTTTTTTTTAGGGTGACTACTTTACTCTGGGAGCCTCTCTTCAAGTATATAGCGAGGTTGGAATGAGCCCTAGTGCTGAAGATGGAATGGGGTTCCCACCGCCCCCCCCTGGTGGGTCCTGGTGAAGCTACACCACCTGTTGCTATTAAAGCTGTGCCTTTGCCTCTCTTAGGGTGTTTTTAGACAAGCGCCTCCCCAGCCATTACCCACCCACTATGCATGTTGCAAGGCCGCCTTAGTGCCCTATGCAGCCCTGCAACATGTGTGATGGGTGGGTGATGGATGGGGAGGCGCTTGCTAAAACACCCTTAGCATCACCTGAGGCCGTAATACCCATTTTTAATGTTTAACTTTGAGAAAAATCTTTGTTAGATGCTACATTTGAAAAAGCTGGACTTCTCTCTTTTAAAGAGGGGCCCATCCACACACAAAATATCCCCTCCTCCTGCTTTCCAGTCTCCCTTTCCAAGTCATGCCATGAAGTAAGAATCCTAGCTGGAGTGTTTGGTATTGGCTTGCCAATGGGAACCAACTTACCTGCTGGCAGCAAGTGTTGCATGACCCACTTTTGAGATTCTTTCAGCTCAGCTCTTGTTTGCCGCAGTTCTTGCCACAGCGAGTTTAGTATTAAATTGTCCCCTCTGGCTAGGTAGCTGGATCTATCTCGCTGCTGAAAACCCATCTCTTGAGCTTCTGTTTTAGCTGTCCTCTGCCAAACACTCTCCAGATGGCTGAGTCTGTGAGACGTATTGCGGCTCAGAAGCAGGATCTCTTCGAGGATTTTCCCTTGCTCCGACTCACGAAGCCTCCTGGACTCCTCGACTTCCTCGCTCTTCTGGCTCACTGTCTGGTCTACCTGTGACGAGATTTGGGAAGTGATTCTCTCAATGGCTGTGGTGCACGTGCCAGCAAAGTTAGCCACGAACTGGATCATTTCTGCTCGCAGCGTCTGCAGTTCCACCTTAAGGATTTCATCAATGGACTGAAGCAGCATGTTCTCTTTCATCTGAGAGTTCTCCAGCATGATGAAGATTTTGTCCCATTCGGTGTGCTCTCGTTGACAGTCGCGTGAAATAGCTAAAATGTGAGACACGGCCATGACTATTTTTCTGCACTTGGTTATTTTTCTTCCTTTAACAAAGGGTCTATTTAGTGCAGCCCCTTCACTGAGTCCCTGTACACTCTCAACTGCCAGTGCTTTCCTTCTGATTTAAAACAAAGGTAAGACAGCCTGCAACTTAGCTGTTCTAAAAGTTACAATACCGTTTCTGACACACACACATCGCTTTACAATAAAGAACCACAAAGAGGTTGTCCAGAGATCTACCAGACAACAATATTTTAAAAATTATTATTATTAATCTGCATTTAACAAACTTCTTTTCAAACACGTTCTTTGTGTTTGAAAAGTGCCATGCTTTCTATAGCGACAGATAAATAATAAAGAATTTGAATGAAATATAGTATCTCATGTCTTTTTATAGAAATGTCTCCCCTGAGTTTAAATACAGAAAAAAAGCAAAAACCCACTTACTTTCTTCAGTAGCAGGAATGACACTGTCTATTTCATTCTCAAAATTCACATACAAGAGGTCGTCATAGTCGTCATTGTTCAGAACACTGGCCAGAGAGCAAAAAGCAGAAAATAGTAGTAACATCAAGGAAAACATTTCTTTTGGATAGAATAGTGCTTCTCCACAGTATCCTGAGTCCCAGAATCTTCTTTAATGTAGGGTGTCTGAAATCAGCAAGACTTGAGCTGAGACGATGCTAGGAGAGAGAGAGAAAGAGAGAGAGGCACAGAAAACACTTAACGCAATGAGAGTGCCTGAAGTGGAATGAATGAGCAATGTGAGTACCGCCGCTGTAATAGGAGTGCTTCTGGTTATTATTTATTTTGGATGGGAGTTGGGGGGGAGGGAGGCATGGAAGTTGCACAATCTTGAACCTTAAGTTGGCAATGTGGGTGGATTTGTTAGAGGAGGGGAAAGAATAGGGGGGAAAACTTAGTCCCTTTGAGACTAGACTTTTGTAACATGAAGTGGTAGCATTGATGGATGATAACCAGGGGGAATAAATCACTACGAATTTGCTGGATTAAAGCAAGATGGTCATTTCACCATCTCCCATGCTGTTTTAGATCCCTTTCACAATGAAAAGCTTTATTTATTGAAGCTATTTACAAATTTATTTTATAGTTAAAACCTGGCCTAGGGAAGGATGGCAAAAGAAAATACAATAAAACCCACTCTTTTTGAGGTATATAGAGTCAAGGTTCCGCCTTTGGCAGTCTTTGGCCTGGACATTATTCCCTATCCAATGATTAAACCTCTTGAGAGGGTGCAGGATTCTTTCTTGCGCCAACTTCTGCAAGTAGGGAGGAGTGTGCCAGGATCGGTGCTGAGGGCGGAAACTGGAGTATTCTCTATCCTTTCACGTGCCAGACTGGCTCCAATTCGTTATTGGCTGAGGCTCCTCTCTATGCGCGAGAATTCGCTTCCTCGCTTGTGCCTGGAGGAGGAATTATTGTACATCGGCCCTAGGAGCTATCCATGGTTGGGGTATTTGGGTCATCTTCTTTGGAGCCATGGGTTCTCCTTTGCCCTCTTTGCAGGCCTTCCCTTAGTAGGGATTAAGAGGGAGATTCAGGCCAGAATAGAGGATACATCATGCCAGGATGATATGGCAGGACTAATGAACTGGAAGGCTGCCCCTTGGCTTGGCCTGGTAAAGGTCAATTGGGGGCTGGAGCCTTACTTCGATGTGCTGTCCAATCGCACACTACGGAGGAATTTCACCTTACTCCGCTTCCAGCTGGTCCAGACAGATCTGGTAGAGGGGAGATATAAGAACATCCCCTATGACAGGCGGCTGTGTTCCTGCCCTCACGGAGAGGTGGAAACGGCAGAGCATTTTTTGGTTTCTTGCCCCCACTATAATGATCTTAGGGCTGTGTCTGGCTTCAGCCTTTTCTTGATGAGGTGCGGTGTACTGAGCCAGGCCATAGCTATAAGAGACTCCTCTCTTTATCTAAAGTAGAGGATTTGATAGCCCTTGCAGCTTTTGTACGTTTAGCTTCCCAAAAACGATGGTAAAGAAATAATTCTGGGGTCGGTTCTGGCTAGGTATCCACCCTAATTGGATAGGATATGTATATCCCTTAAGGTCTAATCATTCCCTGCTCCAATCTAATTGATTTATCTTATCAATATGTTGTAATGAGAATTTGACGGATAATCGGATAGTATGAGATGTCTTTTATTTTATATTTTGTTTATAGTGTTTTATTTTGTCAGATTTTATGATAATTTTGTTTTGCTGTGTTGTATTGTTTTGAACGGCATATGACGAAAGCTGTGCCTTAATAAACTGAACATGTACATCTGTATGAATTCAATCTTTCTGAATAATCCATTATCAAATCCTGGCCTTTCCCCTTTGAGATAACTAATTATTAAATACCCTTTTTTGTGCCTTTCATTGTAAGGATTGCAGAGTGTTTCACACGCTTTGCACTAGAGTTGAAGTGAGATCTCGCAAAAGGGAGAAAATCTTGTTGAAATCTTGATTCTCTGTTTGTCTCGGATGAATTAAGAACCGGGACTGTTTTGCCAAGTTCTTGGCAAGATTTTTTTTTTAAAAAACCCACACATTGTGCATGTGCAAATGGCAGCGACACTATTGCCGCCATTTTGATTAAGGCAGTGGCCATTTTTCACATGTGCAAACAGTCCAGTGGCCATTTTGTGCATGCACCATGGGTTTTTTAAAATTATTTTATTTTCTCACCCAAGAACTTGTTCTGAGTATGAGATCTTGGGTTGCTGCATTCTGCACCAGCTGCAGCTTCCGAGCCATCACCATAGGTAGCCCCACGTAGAGCGCATTGCAGTAGTCTAACCGAGATGTAATAAAAGCATGGATGATCGTGGCCAGGTCTGGAACTGAAACCAGCGTCCAAAGCCGCCGCACCAGATGTAGTTGGCGGAAGGCACTTCTCGCCACCGCCTCCACCTGGAGATCTAGGCGGAGCTGCGCATCAAGGAGCACCCCCAGGTTCCGCACCTGGGATGTCAGCGGAGGGCACACTCCATCAATCGATGGAGCTGTCAACTCCACCGACCTACCCGCTAACATCACCTCCGTCTTGTCAGGATTCAGTCGCAGTCAGTTAGTCCTCATCCAATCTCCCACAGCTGCCAGATACCGGGTAAGCACCGAGACAGCCGGGCCTGGGTCAGTCAAAAATGAGAAATAAAGTTGGGTGTCATCCGCATACTGATGGCACCTCACCCCGAACTCTCGGATCACCTTGCCGAGCGGCTGCATATACACGTTGAACAGGAGAGGGGACAAAACCGAAACCTGCAGGACCCCACACGGGAGGTCTCGGTGCGATGAAAAAGAATCACCGAATACCACCCACTGAGTTCTTCCTATCAGGAATGAGCGGAACCATTCAAGAACAATCCCGCCCACCCCTGCACTGTCCCGCAGGTGCATCACCAACATCTCATGGTCAACGGTATCAAATTCTGCTGAAAGATCTAAAAGGACCAATAGGGTCGATTGACCCCGATCCTTTTCTTGGTGAAGGTCATCCACCAAGGCCACAAGTGCTGTCTCAGTGCCATGCCCCGGATGAAAGCCAGACTGTGAGGATCAAGATAACTGACATGGTCAAGATGTCCCTGGAGCTTCTGAGTCACCACCCGTTCAATAACCTTCCCTAAAAAGGGAAGCTTAGAGACAGGCTGATAGCTGGCAGGGCAGTCAGTGTCAAGCGATGGTTTCTTGAGCAGAGGCCGCACCACCATCTTTTTGAGACAGCTCGGCACTCTGTCCTCCCGCAGGGAGGCGCTGACCACCCCGACCAATAACGGCCCAATTTTCTCCCGGCAGCTCTTAACCAGCCAGGATGGGCACGGATCTAATTCACAAGAATTTTCCTGTGAGAAATTTTTTTGTTCCTTGTTCAGCCTTTATACACAAAACTGTACCTCCCAATAGTCCCTATTTTGTAGGGACAGTCCCTCTTTCGATGCGGAATCCACTGTCCCTCTTTCAGGAGAGAGAGACAAAAGATCAATATTCAAGTCTCAGGAATATCTTTCCTGGTTGCCTCACAGGAAAGCACTTGAGAGGACAATGAGGATAGGATGATGAAAAACTTAGTGGAATGAGAAGCAAAGAAGTTTCTGACCCTCTCTATGCACTTGGAATGTTAGAAGGCAGGTGTGCATTTGTAAATACATAAGTGGGGAGGAGATTTTCTATTGCTCTGCCCTGGGATGACATTCTGGACACTGGGGAGTGTCCGGAATGCCAGCCCAGGACATGAACAATAGAAAAACAATTCACGAAGGTGAGTGACCCAATTGCTCTATCTTTGCCCTTAGCCCTGCAAATGATACGGCTGGACCAGCCCCTATTCATTGTTTTGTCAATATGAAAGGTAGGGATGTGTGAACGTGGTTTGGAAGTTTGGGGTTCTGCCTGAACTTGGGGTGTTCGGCCCATTCACGAACACCCCAAATCCGAACCACCCCCGCCCGAACCAGCCGAACAAAGTTCGGGTTCTGAACCTGTTTGGGTGGGGGCAGGGAACAGGGAGGAACCCAGTTTTCCCTTCCCCCCTCCCCCCTCCCGGTTGCGTGGGTGGAAGGGGCACCGGGGAGCACCTACCCCCCACCCTGCCCAGGCTCATAATTTTTTTTTAACCCCTCCACCCCAGGGATCGCCCTACCTGGTGGTGTCGGGGCTCTGGCCCCGGGTCCAGTGGCAGTGGTGCTCCGGAGCACTTCAGGCCACTACTAGGCCTTTCGGGTCAAACCGGAAGGCCTAGTAGTGGCCTGAAGTGCTCCGGAGTGCCGCCAGACCTGCTGCTGCTGCCGGACCCAGGGCCGAAGCCCCAGCACCACCAGGGAGGTCAGGTTCCAGGTCAGGCAGTGGCGGCAGGTCCGGTGGGTCTGACGGTGGTGGTGCTCCGGAGCGCTTCAGGCCACTACTAGGCCTTCCGGTTTGACCTGGAAGGCCTAGTAGCAGCCTGAAGTGCTCCGGAGCACCACCGCTGCTGGACCTGCTGCCAGACCCGCCACCGGCAGACCCGCTGCTGCCGGACCCAGGGCCGGAGCCCTGGCACCACCAGGTAGGGCAATCCCTGGGGTGGGGTGGGTTAAAAAACAAATTACGAGGCTGGACGGTGTGGGGGGTAGGTGCTCCCTGGCGCCCCTTCCACCCGTGCAGCCTGGAGGGGGGAGGGGAAACCAGGCCCCCCACCTCGTCTGAACGGATCCAGCCCCCCTGAACCCAATCGAGCCGAACAGGCTGAACCGAATGGTTTCAGGTTTGGCCAAACCCCAAACGGGCTGAACACTGAACCCCCCGGTGTTCGCACATCCCTAATAAAAGGCCATTCTTGGTCCCTTCAGCTATTGGCCTATCTCACACCTCCCCTTTGCTTCCAAGCTCATGGAGCAAGCTGTCTACATACACTGTCTTGATTGCCTCTGTTCAAATTCCTCCTTCAACCCCCTTCAATTGGGCTTCTGCCCTCTCCACTCGAATGAGACTGCCCTTGCTAAAATCACTAATGACCTTCTCTTAGCCAAATCTGAGCGCCTCTATTGCATTCTTGTCCTGCTCAATTTCTCTGCTGTCTTTGACACTGTTAACCATGGCCACCTCCTTGATTTGATTTGCTTCCTTGGTTTCTGGACCTTGGTTCTTGGTTTCTCTTCATATCTCTCAAACTGCTTTTTCAATGTCTCTCTTGTTGGTACCTCCTCTGCGTTACTCCCCCTCTCTGTGGAAGTTCCCCAGGGCTCTATCCTGGGCCCTCTTCTCCCTTTACACTCTTTCTCTAGGCAAACTCATTGAATCTCATAGTTTCCACCAGTATTGCCTGTATTCTGACAACACTCAACTCTATCTCTCCACCCCTGCACTCTCCCCCTTCATCCAGTCTAATATTGCAGACTGTCTCTCTGACCTCTCTGCTTGGATGTCTCATCACCAACTCAAACTTAATATGGCCAAGACTGAACTCCTCAACTTTTCCCAAAAATGTTTCCCTTCCTCTTCTTTCAGTTTCCATTGAGGATGTCACCATCCAGCCTGTCCCGCAGGCATGTAGCCTGGGATTCATCTTTGACTCCTCCTGCTTCTTTACACCTCAGATTCAGGTTGTTACTAAATCCTATCACTTTTCTATGCATATTGCAAAAATTCAGCCTTTTCGTACTGCTTCCACTGCCAAAATCCTAGTCCATGCTCTAGTAATCTCTCACCTTTACTACTGAAACGTTATAATAATAATAATAATAATAATAATAATAATAATAATAATAAATCTTTATTTTTATATAACGTCCCCCTGCCATGGCACTCAGAACACTTTACATGCAACAATTTAACACAATTTTTAATCCTCACAACAATCCTGTGAGGTAGGTTCCTCCTTACTGGTCTCCCATGCTTTGACCTTGCCCCTCTCACTTCCATTCAACACTCTGCTGTCAAGATCATCCACCTTGCGCGTCGCTTTGACTAGGTTCAGCCTCTCCTCTCTGCCCTGCACTAGTTCCCTCCACCTGAACATATTCAGCACAGGCTCCTTGTCTTTATCTCCCAGGCTCTTCATGGCTCTGCTCCCCACTATCTCTCCACACTTGTTTCCCGCCACATTCTTCCCAGGAGCTTTTCTTCTCCTCTGCCACCACTGTTGTCTGGTCACGACTCCCTTCTTCCTCAAAATATATGTACCCCTTCTCCCTTACTGCCCTCCATGCCTGGAACTCACTCCCTGAATACATTCATTCTGCCCCCCCCCCCCTTCTCATCAGGCTTTCCCTAGCTCCTCATCCCCATAGACTCATGATGGATGCCTCTACTTTCCTCCTTCACTCAGAGTTCTCCTTGTCCCCATAACTGGAGGCATTTTTAGACGAGATGCAGACCCACGAGATTGCAACTAAATATGCACATTAGCTGCTTGTTTAAATGCTTCTCCTGTGAGCTGTCTGTGAAAACACCTGGATTAATAAAACCTCCCGATAGGCGAGGTTTCACTAATCCACATTTTAAATGTCCTGTGAGTCTCCCTAGCTGCCCCGACAAACAACTGATGAAAGGAGGGGGCCTGGAGCAGCTTTCCTCAGCTACCCCAACAAACAGCTGATGCGGGGAAGGAGCCCCAGAGCATCGTGCTCTCCCCACCTGCCCCAACAAACATGTCAGGACAGCTGGGGAGAATGCTCCGGGCTCCCTCCTTGCCATCATTGCACATTAACTCTACTTTAACACCGCTTTAACATTTCTTATGCATGTTGCAGGGCCGCACAGGGCGACATTTAGGGGTAACGCCGATTCTGCTCTGGTTTGTGCTTTAGTCTTTTAGGTCAGGGTTAGTGGTTTTTGACATTCTAGACGATGATGTAACATTTTCAGGATACTGATGAGGTTTCTGTGGGAAAAGTGTCCTCCACTGACTTTTTAGCTAGCTAATGCAGACCTTTGTTATCATACAGTGAGTGATCTGTTTATCTTCCATATTAACAAAGAACAAATTAAAATAGGAGAAAAAGCAGGAGACCAACGTGCAAGTTTCTGCTGAAAAGTGAATCTGCTGAGACTGCAAGTATGTTAGAAGATTCAGAGAGTGGATCTACATAACATAGTGATAGGCAGATGCTTTCCATATGTTGTCAAAGCAGGACTTAAATAACTCCAGGGCAGACTTGCACAGCATATTATGTTATGAATTTCTATATGCACTTTGGTTTCAAATTAAATGGTGCACGCACAGCTTCAAACACGCACACACAAAAGCGTGAGAGTATTTTCTCTCTCTGTGTATCTCTGCCTGAGTAACTTTCTCTCTCTTCCTAACTCTCCAGCCCCCAGAAATGACACTAACTATTTATATTCAAATTTGCCTTCATGCTCACTTAGTTCTTTTAATAATCAAATAGTGCTTCCAGATGTCACTTGCTTAATTTAAGTTTCTTATGCCCAGCAAGGGAGGAAAATAGTTAAAGATCATTTCATTGTATCCTTGTTCAAATTCCTTTAAAATCACCCGTGAAGCTTGATTTACTGCTGAGTTTAAAAAATCACCCAAATCTGAAATTTCATCAGGCAGCTTTCACTTATGGAGGCTTATGCTAAGGGCTGAAACTAATAATGTGAATTTTTTTTCACCCTCCCTATGTTGCTTCACTGTAACATTCCTCATGAGATAATATTTTGGTTTCTCAGGGCAATATCGATTTTACTTGTGTGAGCTCTGTGCAGTGCACCAGTAAGACCCAGCAATCAGTTTTAATAAAAAGTTGATTCTCCTTGGAGTTATCTGTAGCTATATGGATATTAGAAAAAAAAGGTTATTTGGTAGAAGCAGATAAACAGCATTATAACAAAATCTGCTTATATCACACCTCTGTTTATAACATCCTAATTTCAAGAGCCATTTTTTTTCAATTGCATATCGCCAAATTGTATTATAGCAAACACTCCAGAGGTGTAGCGAGGTTGGAATGGGCCGTAGTGCAGAAGATAGAATGGGCACTTAGCAAGTCTTCAATGGGTGCTAGTCACCCATTGGCCTGTGCACACATTCCATGTGGGCATGGCCTTCCCAGGCTCTTGAGCTCCAGTGCAGATGTACCACTGGCACCTGTTATAGCTATGCTCTTGAGAGATACTGCTATAATGGGTTTTTTTCTTCTGATACCATGGGGGTTTGTTATAGAAACATGGAACTTCAGGATTAGAAATACCTCAAGTGTAATCTAGGCCAAACCCCTGCTTCAGTCTGGGATGCCCTCTACCAACCATCGCTGACAGATGCTTGTCCGGTCAGTTATACTGAAGTTATATGGTACGCAGTTTGAAACCATTTTTCTTGATCATCATTCTCACTTTATCAACAGGGAACTTCATGTTGCTTCGTGTGTTGCCTTCTGTGTATGAAAAGCAATCACAGCCAATTAACAACCATCTGACAGAGTTGGTGGCACTGATGTCTCAGCTGGAGCAAGCAGAACGACACCACCTTCTCAGGCTCTTGCTGATAGTTGCAAAGAAAAAACAACCAGAGGTAAACTTGTTAACTCTTTACACATCCAGTTCAATGAAATGAAGTGATAAAAGACTTTAAAGACTTTGTGTCATTCACAAAATCCTGGTGGTGGGTGCGATGATGAAGCGGTTTTCAGTACAGCCAAGATTCACATGTGGCGCATTCTCTGGAAAAGATTTTCAAACTCTTCAATCCATGGTCACAAGTTTCAGCAGGACAAGTTTTGAGATGTCCCTCCCATTAGTTTTTGGACCCTTTCCCCTTCCATCTAATCTTGAAAGGGCGGGGATTTGGGTCGGGGGCACCAGGTTTAGAAGCTACACAGTAGAAAGGGGAACTCAGCCAATTTCTACAGCTATTTCTTACTTTTGAAAATGATTTGCTTCAGCTGTGTACATGCTCCTTTTGTGTTAGTTCCGCAAACATTTGAGAGCAGCGATATTTTACCTGTAAACTGTCTGACTTCAGGCATGAGGGTAACTGTTTCTGGAGCTTAAATTTTTCATTTCCCGTGTGCAACTATTTCTGCTGGAAGTGTTTTTGCACTCAGCCAATCGGGAAATGAAGGTACCATCATCATGTGTCTATTCTGACCAGTCCCAGCATGCTGTGTCCCCCCCCCCCACTCCCCCCATTCTGGGTGGTGGAGCGGGACCAAGTGTCAAGGGGAGGGGGAGGAGCAGCCAGTGTTTATGGACTCAACCAATCAAGAAACAAAAGCAGCAGCATGTGGTAACTCTGATTGGTCCCAGCTGAGCAATACAGCACAAAGTTATGAATATTTGTAATCAGAGGTGATAGAATAATTTTAAAAAAAATAAGATGCTGACTGAAAAAAATGGCAAGAAACATGCAGTCTTCCCATGAACATTCTCCAGGCATGTCAACATATTGTTGTAAGTCCCCCCAGGATGTGGACCAGTTTACACAGACCATGCACTGATTGCTTCCCCACAAGTTTATTTTACAGTGCCAAATCATCAAAATAACAGTAAGGTCCAACAAGACAAAAAATATTCTTAACCCAGTCTCCCCATGCTTGGCATCATCCTTCATTCAGTGGTGGCAAGCCCCGCCTCCAGAGCCTTTCACCTTTGGGCAAACCTTGTGACCTCTAGTCTGGTTTTCTTGCTGACCAGTTCCAGGGAAGCCTGGTATACAGCCAGGCCTTGGAGCAAACGCCAGCTTTCTAGCTCCCTCCAGCGGGCCCTCCTAGGCAAACTCCTAAACCCCTGAGGCAAGTCCTTAAATTCTGGGCTTTGATACTCCCTGGTGATCACATTTTACATAAAAGCACAATATAAACAATTTAAAAGAAGTAATTAAAAGGATATTAATAATGGTAAGATTTGGGAAGGGAAAAGGGAGGATAAAATACATTATGGGGCACAGCAGTGGACCCTAAAAGCACCTAGAAAACAAATAAATTTTCAGGTGCTTTTTAGAGGTATGGAGGGAGGAACTGAGATGAACATCTGGGGGGAGGGAGTTGCACACCAAGGGACTGGCCTGCCACAGTAAAACCCTGCTCACCTGCTGACTTAAGACGTGATGACGGAACCCCCAAACAGCGGGTGGGTTTCTGAGCACAGATATTCATCGGTGTGAGGCTCCAGAAGAAGGTCTTGAATATAGCCAGGGCCTAAACCGTTCAGGGCCCTGAAAACCAGCAGTGTGATCTTAAACTCGATCTGTCGTTCTACAGGCAGAAGTCCTTCAAATGACTAGTAGCGTCACTCCAGCTCCCAGCTGGAGTCAACTAGGCAATCCCAACAGGCTCATTAGCCATTTTTATCAACCCTTTAAAGGTACACATTGCTTCCCCAAAGGACAAGAGGGCTGTTGCACCCCTTTCCGACATGCCCCTCACCACAGAGCATTGCGACATGATGGCTGTCTATAGCAGACTAGAGCACATTGAAAAGGAATGGGACAAAGGGGCTTTCACATCTTTGTGATGCAACCCTGCTCCTTACAGAGCATTATGACATCATAATGCTTGCAGAACTAACACAAATACTTGCAACACATTATTTATTTATTTATTCATATTTCTATGCCGTCCTTCCACAGAGGCTCAGGGCAGCTTACAATCATAAAAACAGAATTTAAAAAGCCATTAAAATAAATTTAAAAAAAACACCCTGATACCCCAGCCAAACCACCCCTACACCTACCACCCAATCCGATCCCATCCCACCCTATCCCTGCCTGCCAAATGCCGGTCCAAATAAAAAGGTCTTATATCATTTCCAGTAGGTGAGCAGGCTTGGGCTTAGGGGAGGGAGTTCCATAATTATGGGGCAGCTACTGAGAATGCCTCCCTGTGCTCCATAGTTGTAAAAACATCATGGGGAGATGACACCTGCAAGAGGGCATCCCTGGCTGACCTCAGGGGCCACAAAGGGACATAAGGGAGGAGACACTTTTTCAGATACCTGGGGCCCAAGCTATTTAGGCCTTTATAGGTTAAAACTAGCACCTTGAATTGTGCCCGGAAAGCTATCAGCAGCCAGTGCAGACTCTGGGGCACTGGTGTAATGTGCTCCCGGTGACCTACTCCCAAAAGAAGATGGGCTGCTGTGTTCTGCACCAACTGCAGCTTCTGAACAGTCTTCAAGGGCAACCCCCCCACATAGAGAGCATTGCAATAGTCTAGCCTCAAGTTTATGAAGGCATGGATGATGGTGGCCAAATCTGAATCTGATACAAATGGTCATAGCCTTCTCACCAGATGTAATTGGTGAAAGGCACTTCTGGCCACTGCTGCAACCTGACAATCCAGGCGCAGCAGTGGATCCAGGAGCATCCGAAGACTGTGAACCTGAGTGACCAAAGGAGGCTGGACTCCATCAATAACAGGGGTCCCTACATCTCCCAAGTCACATGGCTGGCCAACCATCACCACCTCAGTCTTATTCATCTTCAATTGGCTTACCCACATCCATTCCCAATGACAGCCAGGCAGCTGAATGTCATCAGCATATTGATGGCACCTCACTCCAAATCTCCAAACAATCTTGCTTAGGGGCCTCAGATACCCAATGAACAGAAGGGAGACAAGATGGAACCCTGCAGGACCCCATACAGGAGCACCCAAGGGTACGACAAGCCACCACCCATCACCCTCTGAGTTCTCCCAGCCAGAAATGAGCAGAACCACTCAAGAGCAGTCCTGTGCTGGCTGGCCAGGACCTGCAGCTGTGTCAACAACAGCCCATGATCAACAGTATCAAAGGCTGCTGACAGATCTGGCAAAAGCAACAGGGTACAACTTCCTCCTGTCAATTTCCAAGTGGAGATCGTCAACCAAGGCCACAAGCGCAGTCTCAGTGCCATGTCCAGAATGAAAACCCAACTGACATAAGTCTAGGAATCCAATAGCATTGAGATGCACCTGAAGCTGTGAGGCAACCACCTGTTCAATAACCTTGGTGATAGCCAGCAGGGAAGTCAACATCAAGAGATGGTTTCTTGAGCAGGGGACATCATAATGCTTGAAGAACTAACACAAACACTTGCAGAGCATTATGACATCATAATGCTTGCAGAGCTAACCCAAAAGGAGCATGTACACAGGTTAAGCAAATCATCGTTAGATGATCAGGGAACAAAGGGGGCACTCAAAGATTACAAGGTCATTGCTGAAAAAATAAATCAGTTCTTTGCATCAGTTATTACTGCGAAGGATATTTGGATGATACTAGTGCTGAAACTCTGTCCTTGGAAAACTTCAGAATTCACCAGGGATTCTGTTCCCCGGTTCCAAATTTCCAAGTTCTGAAGTTCTGGATACCAAGGCTAGTCCCCGGAAAACTTAGGAAACCTCAATCAAGTGGTGGCGCCATTGCATGCATGGCTGGAGTGATCCAGACAGTTGACCCTAGCTTCTCTGAGCTAGGAAATGAAACCTAGTGCCATATTTGGTAGGAGAGGGTATGGAAGGGGACAGATGAGTGATGTACAAGCCACAGAACAGGTTTTGATTGGCTGGCAGGGGCAAAATAAAAGTGACTGTACAGCCATTTCCCAATCTCTTTGGTGAATTTGGGTGTGTGCTACCCTGCTGATCTGTAAGTATCGGCTTGGTGGGGGAGGGGTGACTGGCCTGACCTGACCATGCCAGAGGGGCAGTGCTGGAGGACGGGGGTTACTTGCTTTCACCATGCCATGATTTTTTAAACAAAATCAGTTGGTGCCATACTGCTGCTTCCTGCTGCTTGGCACCATGGAGGCCAGAGGGATCTATGCCTTGCTCCACTTCCCTTGGTCTGGGCTATCCAAGTTACCAGTGCCACACCAATGCCATTCCTTTAAAAAAAAAAGCTGGTGCCACTGCTGTCTACTGCTTGACACCCTGGTGGCCAGACAGATCTAGCTCCACTTCCCCTAGCCTGGGCTGTCCATATATTAGGGGCAATGCTGGGAGTTGCCACCAGTGCCTAATATACTTCAAGTTTAAACTTTAAAGTGGGTGCTGCTTGCACTGCTTGTTGGCAAGTTGGCACCATTTGTGGTTAAAATAATATGGTGTGTAGGGAGGGGACTTGCATAGGTGCGCACTGGGCAGGCACAATGGAGGCTTTTTGTGGGTGTGGGGTTGAACGTCTGGTTTCTTTCTTGTGAGTGTTATTATGTCTGCTGGGCTGGCTTTTTTTGGCTTTCTGCACGCAGTTTTGTGGGTTTGTCTTCTTGAGTGATTGTCCCACTCTTGCTAGCCTGCTTTTCTGGGCACTGAGTTCTGAAGTTCCGAGTTCCATGGATTTTCGAGGACTGGAGTTCTGAGTTCTGATTTTTGGGTCCTCGGAAAAGTTCAGAGGTTCGGCCAATTACCCGGTCCAGGTACTTGGAACTTCAGAACTCGATCCGAGTACTTGGATGTCCTATTCGGTGCAACCCTAGACGATACCCCCACACCAGAACTATTTTTTGTTGGTGAAGAATTTAAGGAAATATCTGAAATTTGTGTCGCTCTAAAAAGAAGAGTTTTATTACATATTGATAATTTAAACAATAGCAAATCACCCAGACCTAATGGTATTTATCCAAGGGTACTGAAAAAACTCAAATTTGAAATTGTTGTAACTTATTGCTAAAATCCTTCTCTGGGCCAGAGGATTGGAGGTTAGCAAGTGACCCTGGAAACTACAGACCGATAAGCCTGCGATCAGTACTGGGCAAATGGTGGAAACCATTGTTAAAAACAGAATTAATAGGCATATTGACCAGCATAATGTTATGGGTAAAACCAGTATGACTTTAGCAAAGGAAAGTCATGCTTCACTAACCTATTAGAATGTTATGAGATTGTTAATAAGCATGTGGATAGAGGTGATCCAGTTGATATAGTATATTTGGATTTTCAAAAAGCTTTTGACAAAGTCACTCACCAGAGACTCCTGAGCAAAGTAAGTATTCATGGGATAAGGGGAAGAGTCCTGTAATGGATTGATAGCTGGTTAAAAGTTAGGAAACAAAGGTTAGAAATGAATGGTCATTTTTAAAGTTGGAGAGAGGTAAATAGCAGGGTGCCTCAGGGGTCAGTACTAGGAAGTATTGTTTAACATATTCATTAATGATTTGGAAAAAGGGATAAAGAGTGAGGTGGCTAAATTTGCAGATGACACCAAATTATTCAAGATAGTTAAGACCCAGGCAGACTGTGGAGAAGTACAAAGGGATCTTGCACAACTAAGTGAATTGACAGTAAAATGGCAAATGAAATTCAATGTTGGTAAGTGCAAGATAATGCACATAGGGAAAAATAATCCTCACTTTACATACATGGTATTAGGTTCTGATCTGGGTGTAACCACTCAGGATCTTAGAGGCAAACAGAATGTTAGGCATTATTGAAAAAGGAATAGAAAATAAAAGAGAATATTTAATAATGCTGCTGTAAAAATCTTTGGTACAACACCATCTTGAACACTGTATGCAGTTCTGGTTGCCCAATATCAGGAAAGATATAATAGAATTGGAAAAAGTTCACAGAAGGGCAACAAGAATGATAGAAGGGATGGATCGACTTCCATATGAGGAGAGGCTCAACAGGTTAGTACTGCTTAGCTTGGAGAAGAGGTGATTAAGGGGGGATATGATAGAAGTTTATAAACTCATGAGCGATGTGGGAAAAGTAAATAGGGAACTATTGTTTGTCCTTTCTCACAATAAGAGAACAAGGGGACACACTCTCTGAAGTTAAATGGCAGGAGATTTAAAACAAACAAAGGAAGTACTTTTTCACTAAGTGAAAAATGCAGTTGTGGAACTCATTGCCAGAGGAGGCAGTGAAAGCCAGCAGCATAACTTGCTTTAAACAGAAACTAGATAAAATCTTAGAGGATATAGCCATAAATGCTTACTACTTGGGGCTTAAACCCCTGGCTACTGAAAGCTGGGAGGGGCAACCACCTGGCAGGCAATGTTAAGGTTCCCAAACAGGGACTGGAGCTGATGTACGGTCACCTTAGGTGTCGCCAAACATGCAGCAATTAGACCTGAGAGGGATGAAAGTTTGCCCATGAGTAAACAGGACACAGAATGGAGGGTGTACAGCTTGATCCCTCAATATGTAAGGGACATGCTAGGGCCCTCAGTTTTTGGGGGAGTGAGCGGGACACCCAGCTCACATGCAATCCCTTTAAAGGTCTGCAGGTGGCAAGCACACTCATGTGTGCCTGGCCTGCCAATGGAGAAGAAATCATCTAAACAGTGGGTGACCTGATGTGAGCCCATGCACTGCTGAACTATCCATTCAAGCAGAGCTAAACTTCTCAAAAGCTGCACAGGAAATGGAGCACCCCATGGGCATTGTCTTATCAAAATACTATCTTCCTTGAAACTCAAAGTCTAGGAGTCTAAAGTCATGAGGGTGGACCAGGAGAAGGCAGAAGCCCAACTTAATGTCACTCTTGGCCAGTTGAGCACCAACCCACAGCGCTATATCATGTCGACCGTAAGTGTCAAATGATGCATAATGCATGGAACACAACTCAGGGGGAATAGCGTTGTTCACCAAACTGCCCTTGGCATAGGAGGGGTGGTGAATAAGGCAGAATTCTCCCTGGGTCATCTTTGGGACCACCCCATGTGGGGGGATGTGCAACTGGGTTAATGGTGTGTGTGTGTGTGTGTGTGTGTGTGTGTGTGTGTCCTCAATAAGGGCCTGCAACCCTGTATTCATGGATCTCTTTTTTGAGGTTGGCACAGACCACATACTTGAGGCCATTTACAGATTTTAGGTTTCCCGCCAGAGATTGCCATCTAACCACTATTGGTAGTATGCAGAACTCATGCTGGAACCCATCAAGTACATGGTTAACAGTGTCCCGATCAGCGTGGTCTTGCAGTGCACTAGCTAGCACCTCGGGTGGAACCAGGGTGGGCACTCATAGGGAGTCCACTGCTTGTGGGACCAAAGGATTCCTTTTCACACCAGTCAGAGTGGAACTTGCTCCTGTATTGACAAAATCTGCCACAGATCGAGATCAAGTGACTACCCCAACACTACATACGGCAGTGCCGAAAACTTCAGGTCAGGTGAGAATATCTTATGCTCATTAAAATCCCAGCAGGGCTGACCGGTGCAGCTGTCTTTGTGCCCTCTGCTAATTGTTGCATGACACTCCCATCTATGCTCCCTTTGGCTGATATATGGCTGCTGTCAGAGCACTGAGTGCTGGAAGTGTTGTTCACGCACTCCCACCAAAGATCCTGGGCTGGCAGGTCCCAACGGATTCTGGGGGGTGATAGCTCCATGATTATGGAATGCCTCATTGTACCTCAACCAGGCACCCGGAATATGTGGTTCATAGGCACACCGAATAATATCAGTTTAATTAACCAACTCAGTGGTTTTTGTCGGGTGTGACTTCAGTACACCCCCTGGAATATGTTGAATGCCACCATTAAATTTGGCCAATTCTGGTCCACTTTTAAGTGTCTGAATCACTTCCTATCCCTCTGCTCCTTCTGGGGTCGCTGAACAGGAGTGCGAACATGTTTACATACTCCCACTTCCATATACTTTCCCATGTCAATTGCAATAGTTACCCATCAACCAGGGCACCCACATCAGCATAACTTCCCTTTAAGGGATGGGGTTTCTTAGACTGGGCAGCACATTGACCTTGGCAGGCCTCTGGCACCATGGGGCCATGCCAAACCTGCACAGGAAGGCAGGCGGGAGCCATGCCTTCCCTGCCTGCTAAGGAGAGACCGGGAAGGGGGGCAATGCCACCCTCCAACCCCGCAGGAGACTGGCTGGGCCAAGGCACCCAATTGCTGTTCCACCACATGCATTGCTGCTCCCTGTGCCCCTGTGGCAGGGGCTTCTGGGTAATATGGTGGGGCCCCAATCCTTGCCCAACCCCTTGAACTGCATCATTCTTGAAGGGAGACGTACCCACTTCTTTGTTGTCACTCACTGGTTCTTGCCATCTTTGGGGGAGGGGTGCAGCCAGTGCCACTATGATCTGTACTCCCTGGCACTGCTCCTCTCCAGGGCCTCGATCTGGTGGAGCAAGGACTGCATTAGCTCATCCTCTGGTGTAAGGTCCACTCTGAGTCACCAAGGCTCAGAAGCCTCGTCCCTAAAATGAGAAGATGCAGTGCACCTCGCCCCGTAGAGATTTGGGAGGGGGGTGTCTGACAGATTTTCCTTAACCTGGGGTCTGCTAGATATTGCCACTGACCTGCCCAAGGGGGCGATCCTCACAACAGGGGGATGTATGGGGGGGTAATCACTTTGGACCCCGACCCACTGTGATGTTGACTCTTGAGTGTGGCCAGTCCTTCCTGCATGATTGCAGGATGGTCTCGTTAGGGCTGCTGTACTGAGAAGAGTAGGGGGGACTTGCCTGGGCGGACTGACCCCCCTTGGTGTGGTGCTGCTTCTGGGTCTCCTTCTTGAGCATGTCTTTAACTAGATCATAAAGGAAAATTTCTTCCTAGGAATGGGTGAACAGATCGTGGTTTGGGTTTGGCCGTTCGGTTCAGTCTGGTTCGGTTCGCCCGTTTGGTTCGGCCGTTCAGGTCGGTCGCCACGTTCAGGTTCAGTCATTCGGTTCGGTCATGTTCGGTTCAGTTCAGGCGTTCGGAAAAAGGCTCTCTGTGCAAGGAATTATGGCCCCAGTCCCATGATGGTGGGTCCTGGGGCTAGAGTGGCAGCTTAAAGATATTGGCCACAGCCCTCCCTGCCGGTAACTTGACCCCAGAACTCTGATGGCAAGTCCTGGGGCTGGAGTGACTGTTTCTTGATGTGGTGAAACGAAGGCTTTCCGTGTGAGGAATGATGGCCCAGACCCATGAGGGTGGGTCCTGGGGCTAAGGTGGCATCTTCTAGGTATTGGCCAGAGCCCTCCCTGCCGGTAACGTAGGCCGCAAAACCCTGACGGTGAGTCCTGGGACTGGAGTGCCTGTTTCTTGATGCTTTGGGAAATTGGCTCTATGTGCGAGGAATGATGGCCCCAGACCCATGACGCTGGGTCCTGGGGCTAGAGTGACAGCTTAAAGATATTGGCCACAGCCCTCCCTGCC
>QEPC01009488.1:2739998-2762983 GCA_003113815.1 Sphenodon punctatus | reverse complement strand
CAAGCCCCATTGGCTCCATGCAGCCTAGCCCGTGGCCAATTGCAGACTGCGAAGCCAGTGGTCTGAGGCAAAAAGGGATGGTGATTGGGCAGGCTGGCTGCTACTCCAAGCCTCTCCACCCCTGGTGCCTGGAAGTCTGCTCCTCAGCTGACTTTGCCTCCCAGTGACACGTTTTTGCCACCCGAACTCACCTGAACGCAATCCGAACTGACCGAACTGTTCGGTCATTTCAATGTTCGGAATTGAGTTCGGTTCGGTCAGTTCGTGTTTGGGTTCGGTCATCCAAACAGGCCGAGTTTGGGCTGAACTCCAAACTTCCGAACCACGTTCACCCATCCCTATTTCTTCCATGATGACAGAGATCAGATACTGCTGGCCCCACGGGATCTCAATTGATGCCACCCAGGAAGCCGCCTCCAAATCCCATGCTAAGAAAATATGTCCTGCCTTAACGTAGAACAACCCCACAAATTGTCACCATTTAGACCTATTGCTTTTTAAACCCATATTTCCTGCTAGAGTACCCCATAAATCCTCCTGATAAATAGGACAATTCCAATAAATAAATTTTGGTAAATTAGCTTCAATAATGTTCTATAAATAAAATATAATAAATAAATCCCCTTATAAATAGGACAATTTCATGGCATTTAAATATCCACCAAGCCCCTGCCTGTTGTGTTTTTTTATTTTTAGTATCAGCTCCTGAGGCCTCCCTGCCTTACCAAACCCATAATGGCTGCCAAACGTCCTATGCATAGGGCACACGCGCACCCTCAATCAAGGTGGTGGTACCCAGGGAGGTCACGTGGGTGGGACAACCCAGAAACTGCATCTCAGGGCTAGCCACCACCAGTAAGCAGGCAGGTGAATCCTAGGCATCGGTGGGTGGGGAGGGAGGGAAGCCTAGCCCAGGCCAAGCCACCCATATGTCCCTGCAGTGATACGACTGCACTTGTCAGGGCCCCCGGCTCAGCCCAGGTGGGAGAGAAACCAGTTACCCCCTCTCCGAGGCCGCCCACCATTCAGAGGAAAAAGCAGCTGCTGGGAGCCAGAGAAACACCGAAGGGGAGCCGCCATGCTGCACCGCATCTCCCATAACTCCCCAATCACCCTGGGGGCTCGGAGGCCAGACCAGAGTGACAGACTGGACCGAGCCCCCCAGGCCAGCAGGAAAAGGCTGTGGTAAGTACCCACCGGGCACATACTGTGGAAGATTGGTGGCCCCAAACCTAGATTCCCCTCACCTCCCTACCCCCCACCAGTAAGCCAGAAGCTTGTTGGGGAAGGTCTGGTCCTGGCTCACCCCTCAGGCCCAGCCGCACCCAAAGGGCAAGCAGAGGGGAGGAAGTTCCCGGTGTGGAGCCAAAAGAGGCCTCCAAATGCCCATTAAGTAAAGGGGTGTGGGCAGGTTCCCCCTTACCCTTTTACAACGGTCACAGGAACAGACCAGCACAGAATAGAAGTAATAGTTCCACTCTATTCTGGGTTGGTCAAACCTCATCTGGAATACTGTGTCCCGTTCTGGGCAGCACATTTTAAAAAGGCCATTGACAAATTGGAACGGGTTCAGATAACAGCGACGAAGATGGTCAGGGGACTGGAAACCAAGTCCTATGAGAAAATGTTGAAAGTACTGGGTATGTTTAGCCTGGAGAAGAGAAGACAAGGGGGAGAGATGATGGTCATTTTCAAATATCTGACGGGCTGCCACATAGAAGATGGAGCAGACTTGTTCTCTGTTGCTCCTGAGGGCAAGATTAGAACCAATGGGTTCAAATTAAAAGGAAGCAGATTTTGACTAAACATTAGGAAGAACTTCCTAACAGTAAGAGCTGTTTGACAGTGGAACAGACTGTCTAGGGATGTGGTGGGCTCTCCTTTGCTGGAGGTTTTCAAACAGAGACTGGACGGCCATCTGTCAGGGATGCCGTGGATTTCCTGCATTGAGAGGGAAGTTGGACTAGGTGACCTATGAGGTACCTTCCAACTCTAAGAGTCTATTATTCTATTCTATGATTCTAATAGCAGTCCAGGGCCCCACATACCTACCCTGCAGGGCTGGCTCTGGTGCAATCAGAGACTCGTCCCATAACTGAGGTGCCGCAAGGCTCGCCAGGAATGGTGGAGGGAAGCCTGTGGAGCTTTGAATAGGGTGTGGCTTGGAGTCCCACCCATGGCACTCCCTGCCTATGTACCCTCTTTCTTTGCATTGCAGTGCATGGCCTGCCGTGCAAACCCTCACCCTGCCTCCTTCCTTCAAGAAGGTTTGGGGGGTCATGACAAACTGCCCTCTCTGCTAAATTGTGTGGGGGCAGAGAGGGGAATTTTCATAAACGTTCTTTCATTGACATTAATGGAAGGTTAAATGACTCAGCTAATCTGTACAGAGACAGCTTTAATGTTTTAAATGAGATTTATTGGGGGAAGCTCTGTTGTCTGGGTAGAAGTATATAATCTCAGACAGGAAAAAGATAAGCATCTATCAACCCTCACTGAGCTCAATTTTTGTTTAAAATTTCCTATCTTTTTTTGGAAGAGGATGTTCCTTGCATATTATGTCTCATCCTTACAATTCCTTTTGTGAAGATAAGGATGTTTCCAAAGGCTTACATAATTTTAAATGTCAAATCCAAGTGAACTGTTGCCAAAACATGAGTGAGCAAGAAATCAGCCAGAGGGAAACAGCTCAAGTTTTGAAAGCGATACATGCAGCTACGCAGGCATGAGATGACTGAGGCACAGGGCATTAGAAAGAGGCCTGGTTTATAGAAAATACATTTCATCAGCCTTTGTAAAAATCAACAGTAGTTTAATACTGCTCCCCATTACAGCCAAGGAAATCTTATCATAATATACAGTTGCAGAAGAAATATAACTCCTCATGTAAACAAGATATAACTTCTCAGTCTGGTAGGCCCCATTTTATCCTTGGTGCGCTGCTTGTGTCTGTCATACATCTTGTTTCCGTCTGTTCATTTTTTTCACATACAATTAGGCTGCAATCCAAGTGCTGCTACCATGGAACGAGGGGGCTCAGTTTAGTCCAGGCCCCAGATGCTGAGAGGGCCCTTTGGAAGTGACTTGAGTGCTGCTAGGAAATTTTCAGAGTGGGGCCAGCACCGCATCCCTGATCACGCTGAAAATTTCCTAATGTCACACAGACTGCCTGCAAAAGACCCTGCCAAGAAGGACATTTTCAGAGTGGGTGAAGGTACAATATTGGTCCCACCCACTCTTAAAATGTTCTTCCTGGTGGGGCTTTCCTGGGAACTGGGGCAATGGTTGCCTTCATGGGTAAACTCTGCCACCCCCCCCACCCCTGCAGACACTCCCCTCTTGCCCTTTGGGGTGTGTGCATAATTGGGACATGAGTCTGGGCTAGAGCTGCAATCCGGCACCCAAAGATTCGGTCACCCCCAACGAACCTTGAGTGCCTAAATCAACCCGGTCCTGTTTGGGCACCATCCATGCCTGAACGGGACCCGATGGGCAGGACAAATGCACCAGCTGGCCTTTGAAAGTGACAGGCCCTAGTCGGACTGCCTCAGAGCCCAGCTCTACAGCAGTCTCAGCCAGGGCTTGTAAGTTTCAAAGGCCACTTCCATCCCCCACCCCGTCGTGCCTCTCACCTGAGAGGCGCTGTGGGAAGGGAAGGGCTGGTCAGACTTTAAAAGTGACCTCTCAGGCACGGGGGTCGGGGGGGTCGGGGTGAGCGCCGGCTGGCCTTTGAAAGTGATAGGCCCTGACTGGGACTGCTGAGGAGCCCAGCTCCACAGCACTCTTGACTGGTGCTTGTCAGTTTCAAAAGCAGCTTCCTCGGCCACAGTGCCTATCAGAGTACTGTGTGCAGTGTGTGGGGAAGCCTCAGCCCACCCTTGAAACTGTCACGCTCCAGTTGGAGCACGGTGGAGCCAGGCTCTGCAATGCTCCTGGCTGATGCTTGTCAGTTTCTCTGGGTGATGCTTGCATTTTCGTGCACTGAGTTCCCAACTGGTCCTCGGGTAGCTCATTGGGTGTCCAAATGTGGGCATTACCTGCGGGTACTATTAGCACCTGATGTAGCTCTAGTCTGGGCCCACCACAGCTTTGCAATGCCACTGCCATAATCAACATACTGGCAGGATTCAATAGGGCCACTTCAGAGCAAGTGGTTTGTGAAAAGTGACCTAAACTCACACTTTAGCTGCTTCGATTTGTGTCTCTGTTCTTTCTGTGAATTGACACTGCAAAAGGTGGATGACTAATGCAAAAAAACATTGAAGAGCTCTTTTATTACAAACCCCAAATCCATGCAAATATGTACACACAACTCTAGAAATGTTACATAAATGTAACTATCATTTATTACTACTAACAGTTTACAATGCACACACATCTGAAGTATGTTGGCCAGAATAGTTTGGTGTCTCCTCAGAATGGTCAATAATGTTCCAGAATTTCAGAGATTTCATTCAGAATGAAGTCACACTCAACATTTACTTTTCAACAACTTACATGTATCACAACAGTAATGTGAAGCCACATGAATTCAAGTACATACATTGTATGTCATACAACAGCTACTGAATTGGGTGTGTATACAATTTAGTTACACTGGACTCATTCTTATGAGCAAGGGGAGTTATTTCAGAGGAGTTATTCTGGAGTAACCATCACCTTCACCTGCCTCTTCTCCCAGATACTGGGGGAATCAGGGATTAAATTGCTCTTCTTTTGATCCACCTGCTTGGGATCTTGCAGGGAATTACCAGCAAGGTGAAATAAAATAACAATCAGTCAATGAGATAGACTGTTTTCCCTTCATGCAAAGGAAGAAGTGGTTAGGATTACTGGGACAGCAGAGGGTCAAATTGTTCAAGCTAGTTACCTCCCTCTAGTATGTATGAGCAGGTTCCCTGAGAGCCAAAGCCCCCCTCCCCACTTTATTCCACTTGTTTGGAGAGGCAAGTACCTCCCTTTCATTCTCACTTTAAAGTCCCTGCTTGTGGGAACACAGGGGAAGCTAGACTGAGTTGGGAGATTCAGTGTTCCCCACCAAAAGGTCTGTGTGAGAACAAGCCCATTGTTACATAAACATATTACCACTAGAATATTAGCACCACTTGTAGTTACTTAGGTCTAGTTTCTCTGCTGGTGTACTCCAGCATAGCTTCACTGAAGAAAATGGAGTTACTTCGTTTATGCCAGCTGAGGATCAGCCCCCCTAATTTCTTTCTTTGTTGCAGCCATCAATCCTGGGGCCTCAATCAGACTCTCAGATCCAATAAGACTTTCTGCTGATCCTTCCTTTACTGCATCACTGGGGACTGTAATGTATCAATTGTTTTAATCCATAAAACACAGCACTCATCTAAAGTGAGGAAAGGAGCTTTTTATGGGTTTCTTTTTTTTGCACAGCTAAGTATTTCTTTAATTATAAAGTGTTGCATTTATGCATGTGTAACCTAAGGCTATAATTTACCCACGTTCCATGTGCTGAACTGAACTCCTGTTGACCTTAGCGAGAGCTCGATGCAAAGAGTAGAATATTTTGCACAAATGAATCAGTCTGGTTAAAAATAAAAATCTAACTGTATCTCTGTAGCATCAGTACCTGCCTAGTCTCCACTGCAAATATGTTGGTGATTCATTACTGCTTCCTGTCCTTCCTATTTTGCAGGTGCTAAAAGAGTGCATTCCCTTTCTAATTGGACATCTAAAAGACCCTAATCACAATGATATCATCCTAAATATACTCATAGAAATATCAGACTATGAACCCATCGCTCTGGCTGATTTTCTGCCAATGTTGAAGGAGATTGGGGAGAGTTTTCCAAGCCTGATTGGACAAACAGCAAAGATCTATGGAGCTGTTGGGCACGTTGATGAGGTATGTCAAATGTTATGGACCAGGAACTATTTTTCATAAACGTATTTTCTAGCGAAGTCCCTGACTCTTTACAAAGCCATGGATGCTGCGTGTAAAATATACCCATCCATCTCTTTTTTCAAGGGTGACTAAGGGTGTTATCACATGAAACAGTGCCATGGCACTTTTACCATCCCTTTACGCCGGACTCACAGCCTGTCTGAATGCCACTCCCCAGATGTTCACCTGGCGTTGAGCAGGGACTGCCACTCATGGCGTCATCTGCATTATCGAGAAGTAGGCCTTGAGGGGCGGCCCAGCCCAAACTGGGCAATAGGCTCACACGGGCATCCGTGTGAAAGGCCCCTGCCAGCCCCACCCACATACAGGCTGGCCAGCACTGTGAACAAGGCCATGGTGCCATCAAGGATTGGCAGGAAGCCGCCACTGCCAGTCATCTGTTGGAGTGGTGGGCTGGGGTGAGCACCCTGGGTCACCCACCATCAGCTGTTGGAGGGGACCCTGGAGAGGAGGAGGAGCAACCCTGGTGTCCCTGGCCACCCCAGTATCCCCTGACTGCATCACTATGCTGGTCTATCTCAAACTCGGACCTGGATTGAAATAGACCAGCGGGGATAGGATGCTCTTTGCCAAGGTGAACAGTGCTGTGCTCCACAACACAGGTACCTCATGTCAATTGCAAGCTGAGAAGCCTTGAAAATGACATGGGGGGGATGATCCTTGCTGGGGAGTGCAGCGCTGCTCAACCTATGGGTGTTTTTAAACAAGCAAGGTGATGGGGGCGNGGAGGGGACCCTGGAGAGGAGGAGGAGCAACCCTGGTGTCCCTGGCCACCCCAGTATCCCCTGACTGCATCACTATGCTGGTCTATCTCAAACTCGGACCTGGATCCAAGTGCTCAAAAACCTAATATGGCTGGAATCCGCTCTGATCACATATTAGGGGTGTTTTTTAAATGAGCAAGGGGGGGGCAGGGTCCATGGCCACTGAGTGATACTGCTGAAGAGCATCCACTCAGGTGGAATGTGTGGGGAGTGCTTCAAATAGGTGACAACCCTACATTTGGTTTGCCCTGCATGGAGCACTCTGGATTTTCTGGCAATGCTCCACAAGAGACCATGAGTGGGTGCTCCGAGGTTTGCGGGAGCGCACATTCATGCTGCCCCACATTCAGACGGGTGGCAGATGTGTGGCTCCTGGGTGGTTCCTGGTGGCCATGCGAGGTAGCATCTCATTTAAAAACACCTAATGTCTCCCAGCTTTTGAATACTTCTATCACTATAGTCACATATAAACCAGCATTTCTGGAGTATAACACTGTCGGGGTCAGATGGGGAAGCCGCTAGCAAAAGAGACTTGACCTAGAGTCTCAGTTTCTGTGCTTCAGCAATTAATTAATATATTAATTAATATGGACTCATCCAGCCTTCCTCAACTAAATGAATGTCAGTTCATACCAGAGATGTAAGAGAGGATGTAAAAAAGAGAGAGTAAGCCAGTGGGGAAGCCACCAATCTTCTATAGAAGACATCTGCAAGGGCAAAGAAAGATAAAATGTCAAAGAAGGGTTAAGACTTGTAGCATTTGAGGTTGTCCTGCTCTTAAGTAGTTTTTTAAAAGCAGACAACAGAAAGGGAGCACCAGGTAGGTAGCGTAGCCAGGTGAGTCTGCAACACCCAATGGCAACACCCAATGGTTTAAAAGAAAGGGAGAGCATTTTATGGAAAACTTTCCATGCCCCGTAGATGACATTAAATCATGGAGGCAAACCGTCTCCAGTGCTGTTTTTACAAGGCAGTGAAATACAAACTTACTTGGAAAACTTCATTCAAATATTTGGCTTTGTGGCCAGAGTTAATTGGATATTTTATCCACTGGTGCGTACACTGAAACTATTCCCTGAGGACACTGGGCCAGATTCTGATTGCAGGCCCACTGTGTATACCCTGCATAACTAGAGGGACTGGTTTTATAGCAAAGAATAGCTGTCAGATACCATGCTGGGTAAATGATGCAAATACTTTAACTCAGAGGTTAACTTGGGCCATGCATCACCTTGGCCTTGAAAAGTAAATAGGGTTGATGTTATTCTTATTATTTTTTTACCCAACCCCATTCTTGTGGGCAGTTTTTCAGCAAGGTGCAAAGCACACAATATAATAATGCAGTGCTGAATATTTTGCATATTGTATTGCATGTTGTGTACCTAGGGCTGAAACTCAATCTTGATTTTCTCGTGATTCTTGCCAAGAATCCTGGTTCTCAACTCATTTGCCGCACTTACCATCCAGTCGCTCTACGTTGCAGCCTGTTGCAGGGGGCTTGGAGCTGGCTGGGCTCGCCCTGTTTACACCTGGGGTCATTGTTGAAGGTTGGAGCCTCGAAACCGAACTTGGAGAAGGACTTCGCCAGTGGAATTCCCCAGGCCCCTGGTGCTGTTTCCCCCCTCCCAGTATCAGAGGGGGGTGGGGCCAGGGATTCCTCTGGCCAGTCCGGCCCCTACAGGGCTGAAAGATGGCGTACCCACCAGCAGTGCCGCAGGCACGCACCATAAGCCATGCGCCTAAGGGCCGTGCCAAAGGGCCCTTGGGTGTGGCCCTTGGTGAGGCCAGGGGGGCTGGGGCACAAGCTCATGTTGGATTTGAGGTGTTCTGGTAGGGGATATTGGTATGGCAATTGGTGGGAGGTTAGTTGAGGGGGGTTATTTTGTAATAGTGTGTTTGGGGGTAGTTGGGGAGTTAGGAAGGTGAAAAATGGAGAGGGACTGGGTGAGGGAGGGGGGATTAGAAGTTATGATTGGATTAGAGGTGGGGGTTTTCCCCATTGTTGAGGTGGGTTGGGGGGTGGGGGTCTCATCTGTTGCTGGGTCTGGATAGGTAGACAGTGGCCGGGACAGCCAGAGTGGACTGGGGACAACCAGAGGGAGGAACTTGGCCATTGGAGTTGTGATGGGATAGGGAAGATATGGGCCCCATTGGAGGGATGTTAGATCTGTGAGGCAGGATAGGTGCTTGTTACCTGTCCCACTCACTACCCTCCAGGCAGCTGGGCAGGTGGCTCATGATCAGAGAGCCCCTGACCTTGTTCTGATGTTGTTGAATGCGAGGTTGGTGGTCAATAAGGCAACAACTGTCCAGGAATTGATCCTGGACCATGCAGCTGACCTTGTATGTATCATGGAAACCTAGCTGGACACTGAGTCAGGGCCTATTATGGCTGACCTTGTTCCGGCCAGGTATTCCGTGCAGCATCAGCCACAGTCGGAGGGACCGGGGGGAGGGGGGTATAGCCATGATTTTTAGGGAGTCATGGTCTGTTCAGAGGTATCCGGTGCAATTAATATCGGATGTTGAGGGTCTTCATCTGGTGATTGATTTGGCAGGAGACAGTTTGGGAGTGCTGCTGGTATATCGTGCACCTACCTGCACGGCAGCCTCCCTACATGCTCTAGAAGAGTCGGTCTTGGAGGTGGTGTTGCAGTCCCCAAAGACATTAGTCTTGCGGGACGTCAGTATCCACGCTGAAGCCGACCTTGGGGGAGCGGAGCATGAGTTCATGACCACCATGGCAACCATGGACCTGTCCCAGATGGTCATCGGCTTGACGCATCAGGGGAGACATACCATGAACATTATGTTTTGCACTGGCCTTAATGGGGGAGATATCAGCTGTGCCCTTGTCATGGACAGATCATTACCTCCTGCAGGCCTCTCTCTTGGTGCATGTTGGCCCCCAGAAGGGTGCAGAACCAATACAAATGGTTCACCCCTGGGGACTGATGGAACTGGAGCGGTTCCAGAATACTCTGGGTGAGACACCCTCTGATCTTGATGACTGTCTCATTGATGACCTCATTGTGTTATGGAATACTCTGTTGATGGGGGCAATCGATCAGACAATTCCCAGGCGTCTGCTTCCCAGGTAACAGCACCGCAGGCTTCTTTGGTTTTCTGAGGAGATGTGGGTGCTGAAGTGAGAAGGGCGGCGGTTAGAGTGATGGTGGCGTTGTTTGCATGCTGAAGCTGAGAACCAGTGTAATATGTTCCCGGCGGCCCAGTCCCACCAAGAGGCGGACCACCACATTCTGCACCAGCTGCAGTCTCTGAACCATCACTATGGGTAGCCCCACGTAGAGTGAGTTACAATAGTCCAGCCTAGAGGTGATGAAAGCATGGATGACAGTGGCCAGGTCAAAGTCTGAAACATATGGCTGAAGCTGACGCACCAGATGTAATTGGCGAAAGGCACCCCTTGCCACAGCCTCCACCTGAACATCCAAGCAAAGTTGTGAATTAAGTAGCACCCCCAGACTCCACAACTGGGAAACCAGTGGAGGACTGACCCCATCAATAGTACGGGCTTCCATCTCCATGACCTTACCCACCAGCATCACCTCCATCTTGTCAGGATTCAGCCTCAGTCAGTTAGCCCTCCTCCACTCCCCCACTGTTACCAGACACCAAGTAAGCACCGAGACTGCTGGACCTGTATCTGATGAAAAAGAGAGGTAAAGCTGGGTATCATCCACACGCCAAACCCCTCACTGAGCGGCTGCATGTACACGTTGAACAGGAGAGGGGACAAGACAGAACCCTGTGCGACTCCACATGATAGGTCTCGGTATGATGAAAAATGATCCCCAAACACTACTTGCTGAGTTCTTCCATCCAGGAAGGAGCGGAATCATTCAAGAACCACCCCACCCACTCTTGCACGGTCCTGCAGGCGCGTCACCAACATCTCATGGTCAACAGTATCAAATGCAGCGGACAGATCTAACAGAATCAGCAGGGTCAAATGACCCTGATCCAATTCCCAGGGCAGATCATCGACCAATGCCACAAGCGCAGACTGCGAGGGATCAAGAAAACCGATATGATCCAGATGCTCCTGTAGCTGCTGAGTCACTACCCGTTCAATAACCTTCCCTAAAAAGGGAAGGTCAGAAACAGGCCGATAGCTGGCAAGGGAGTCAACATCAAGCACAATGGTTTCTTGAGCAGAGGCTGCACCACTACGTCTTTGAGACAGTCCAGCACTCTGCCTTCCCCAAGGGAGGCATTTACCACCCTGACCAGCAATGGCCCCAATGTCTCCCAGCAGGCCTTAACCAGCCAGGACAGGCATGGATCTAATGCACAAAAAAGTGGCCCTGACCACCCCAAGAACATCCTCTGCATCGGTGGGTGTCACCGACTGAAATTGATCCCACAAACTCGGACAAGGCGGGGCTTCCATAACCTCTGGTTTCCCTAATGTAAAAGGTGCGGCGTCGAAGTCGCGGTGAATCCGAGCGATTTTATCCACAAAAAATGTCACAGCGAGCACTAGATTACTCCAATCCCAGGTGGAGGGAGACCGAACTGACCAGTCACCACAGCCCCCGGAAAAGCTCCACTGGACAGGATTTTGCAGATGCTATGAGGGCAGTAAAAAACTCCTCGAGGTCCCCCGTGTTTTCCGGGGGGGCACGATGGAGAGGGTGTTCTCGGTGGCCGCACTGCGGCTGTGGAACTTGCTTCCGGTGGAGGCCCAATTGGCCCCAGATCTCCTCTCTTTTCAACGTAGTTGTAAGATCTGGCTGTTCCACCAGGTGTTTGGTGGGGGAGATGGGTGAAGGGTGGGGGGAATTGGGTTCAGGTGGGGGGGAAGGGATTTTTAATCCTCCTTGTCATAAATTGTTTTATATGTTTCAATGTTTTAATGTTTATTTGTTTATTGTAAGCCGCCTGAGCTGCTGTGTCAGGAGGGGCAGAGTATCAAGATTTTTTATAAAATAAAATAATAAATAAATACATTTTTTGTGAGAATTGATAATCAAGAAAATCCCGGTTCTCGATACGTTCTCGGTCAAGAATTTTTCTCGATATACCATTTATCGTTACCATTTACTGTTACCATTTACCATGTACCACATTTGTCCCGGTAATACACATGTGCTGTAGCTGTGGCAGCTATTTTGTGCATGCGCAAACACGGTATACTTTAAATTGTAGGGTAAATGGTAACGGTAAACGGTATGAAAAATTCTTGACTGAGATATCAAACCAATGAGATCATCCCGAGATCTTAGTAACGATTCTCGATTCTCGATTCTTGCAAAATTTTCACAAGAAAGAAACTGATTTTTGTTTCAGCCCTAGTTGTACCAGTACTTTCCCTCTATAAAGTCTAACATTTTGCTTTATTCAGAGGTAAAGTTTAAAAGGAGAATAAATTGCGGTACAGTAATCAATTCTCATATATATATACCCTGTTATTTTTAGCCAATCTCAACATTTTGGGGGAAATGTTTCCCTACAGTGGGTCATTTTGAATGGGCTGCATGAGAGTTTGGGACATGGGTGCTTCAGGATAAGGAAAGAAAAGGAAGGGTCCAGTTTACAGGGCTATGCTGCTCTAGATCCATCTGTTGTCCTTGAGTGCATGCCCTCATCCTCTCTCCTTTCCCCTGAGCTGATTCTTTCAGGGCTTGAAGGTTGATATAGTGTCCATGGGCCAGATCCAGGAATTGAGAAGGGGCCTAGGAAAGCAGCAGTGGGCCAGATTTGGCCCACTCCTTAGAGAATGCACTACCATTATGATTACAAGCTTCTCTAGACTCCCTTGAGGGCTAGAAACTTGTTTTTTTAAACAAATTAGAGCTGGGATTCTCACAATTTAAGAAGCTGGGTCTTTAAAGAAACACCTAGAATCATGAGATGCATGCGATAAAATCATGAGAATTTCTACAACCCTCATACACTACAGACATAAATATACCATCATACGCTCTGGTTGCAGTTACGCAAATCATGGCTGTTACCTGAAAGTATTTTACCAGGGTAAGCTAACATCTCTCCCAAGCAATCCCCTGATCAGTCACATTCCCCCTCCCATTGTTTTGCTTACTGTTATCTCATGGGAGTGTTCCACAGGGTAAGGAACCTTCACGAGGCAAAGAATCCAAAGTGGGCTTGAAGGTAATTACCTTAGACATAACCACTCAACCATAGGCTATTTGTATGAATATTATTTATTTATATTTATTATACAATTTTATACCCTGCCCCTTCCGCAAAGCAGCTTGGGGCAGCTTAAAATTCAAAACAAAAATATCAGACGTATAAAATACAAATATAAAACCACTTTAAGGGGGAAGCCATAAACATTTAAACATAAAATAAAAACCCTCCCACCCTAGCCCTCAAAACCATCCCACCCAGCCCGCCCCACTCGCTGAAAGTCTGACAAAACAGCCAAATCTTACAAGATCATCTAAAAAAGCGGTGATTCGGGGCCAATTGTGCCTCTTCTGGGTGGGAGTTCCACAGCCTTGGTGTGGCCACCAAGAACGTCCTCTCCATAATAGCCCCCCAGGGACACCCGGGGGAATTTGAGAAAGGCACCCCCAATTGACCGCAAGGGCCGATCCAGAGCCTGGGAGGGTGAGGCGGTTTCACAGGTAAATGGGGCCCAGGCTGTGTAGGGCTTTAAAAGTAAGCACCAACACCTTGAATCGGGCCTGGAGGTCTATAGGCAGGCAGTGCAGAGAACAGAGCATCAGTGTAATATGCTCCTGGCGGCCCGTCCCCATAGAGGTGGGCTGCCGCATTCTGCACTAGCTACAGCCTCTGAACCATCACTATGGGTAGCCCCACGTAGAGCATGTTACAACAGTCAAGTTTTGAGGTGATGAAAGCATGGATGATAGTGGCCAGGTCAGAGTTTGAGCCAAAGCAGTTGAACCAGAGCAGTTGCACCAGATGTAATTGGCGAAACGCACCCCTCACCACAGCTCACACCTGCACATCCAGGTGGAGCTGGGAATCGAGGAGCACTCCAGACTGTGAACCTGGGGAACCAGCGGGGGACAAACCCCATCAATGATGTGGGATGCCACACCCACCATCTTCCCCACTAACATCACTTTTTTCTTGTTCGGATTCAGCCTCAGTCAGCTCGCCCTCATCCAGTCCCCCACAGCTGCCAGACACTGGGTAAGCACCGAGACCGTCGGGTCTGGGTCGGATGAAAAAGAGACGTAGAGTTGGGTGTCACCTCGCCCAGCAGATGTATATACAAGTTCAACAGGAGATGGGACAAGATGGAACCTTGCGGGACACCACACGAAAGGTCCTGGGGAAATGAAAAATAATCACCGAGTACCACTCGCTGAGTTCTTCCGGTCAGGGAAGAGCGGAACCATTCTAGAACAATCCTGCCCACCCCAGCATGGTCCCGCAGGCGAGTCACCAACATCTCATGGTCAACGGTATCAAACACAGCCGACAGATCTAACAGGGTCGAACGGCCCTGATCCAATTCACAGCTGAGGTCGTCGACCAAAGCCAGAAGTGCAGTCTCAGTGCCATAACCCAAGTGAAAGCCAGACTGTGAGGGATCCAGAAACCCGATGCGGTCAAGATGCCCCTGAAGCTGTTGAGCCACTACCCGTTCAATAACCTTCCCTAAGAAAGGAAGGTTAGAGACAGGACGATAACTGGTGAGGGACTCAATGTCAAGAAATGGTTTCTTGAGCAGAGGCTACACCACAGCCTCTTTGAGGCAGCTCAGCACTCTGCCCTCCTTCAGGGAGGCTCTGACTACCCCTGCCAGCAATGACCTCAATATCTCCCGGCAAGCCTTAACCAGCCAGGACGAGCATGGGTCTAGTTCACAAGAGGTAGCTCTAACAGCCCCAAGAACATCCCTCACATCAGTGGGTGACACCCACTGAAACTGATTCCACAAAACCAGACAAGGCGGGGCTTCCATTACCTTTGGTTCTCCCATAGTAATAAGTGCATAATCGAAGTCATGGTGAATACAAGTGATTTTTTCCACGAAGTAATGAACAAACATGTCACAGCGGGCACTGGAACATTCCAGTTCCAGGTAAAGGGAGGCCGAACCGACCAGCCTCCTCACCACCCAGAAAAGCTCCTCTGGACGAGACTTCGCGGATGCTATGAGGGCAGCAAAGAACTCATTTTTGGCTGCCCGCACAGCCACAGTATAAGCACGTAAACTGGCTTTATGTCACAATTGGTCAGCTTCAACACGAGAACAGCACAACCATTATTCCAACCGCCACCCTTCCCACTTCAGCTGCCGCAGATCCTCAGTAAACCAAGGCCTGCGGTGCCGACGCAGTCAGCAAGATGTTCCAAAGCTCAAAGAGGTCATTGGGCGAGCGGTCATCAAGATCAGAGCGTAATACTAGCGAATTACCCCCTGGTTACATGCAGTCCAGCAGAGGTTAGCTTTTTTGTGTGAACAAGGTCTCAGTCACAATTAGATTAGAAGCCCAATCCACAGGTCTCTTATCTGTAGTGTACAGTCCCATATCTTCTCTGCGGCTCAGCTAATAGAGAGCAGCATCACTCACATATCAGGTCGCTTTGTTCTGTTTTCTGTTACTGGTGTATTGCATTTTAAATGCTCTAAATCACTACGTGGACAAGTCTCGGCAAAGGGCAGCACTATAGCATCCTCCGTCTCTTGGCAATAGTTGTGTCATGGTCCATCTTTAGATTTACACTGGAGTGACTGTCACCCAGTAGGCTGCACAGAGTCTTCTTACCTTGTAGAAATACAACCCTTGCTGTGATTAACACCGGAAACTTACAGGGTTCTCTCTTGACACAAGACCTCATGTTCTCCGAGGGCACTAAAACCATTACCTAGAATTTATGATGTGTCATGACTTTTGAGGGGGTTTTATTTTCACCCCTGCAGATATGCCTTGTGGATCTCTCACCGTTATTAATGGAGATTTTCAGTCAGCGTCAAATCAATAATCTGTAAAATCAAAAGAATGTATGGCTGAACTCTAATGGTCTGTGGTATCTGAGGCAGAGCTCTGTAACAAAATGTGATTATAGCCAGAAAATGAATGGAATGGAGTAAATGTCAACATTTCCTGAAACAAACTAAACCTGCTTTGTTTATTCAATAAGGGCTGATTTCTCCAGCCCATTTACATGTTTGCCTTATTCCTTACTCAGGAAAAAGCTGCTCACTGTTGTGAACTGCTCTTTGATTAAAGGCCACTGGAACTAGCCCTGCCTATAATGCCATAAAAGAAGCTAAATATTTTTTACAACTTTATTGATAGTGTTTTCAGAAGCCAGCTATTAAAATGCCAGTATAAACATTTTTTCCCCTTCTTTTTGCTTCTGAGGAAACCGATCTACTTTTTTCTAAAACAACCCAAAAACATACATTTTTTTCCTCTTCTCTTCAACCATTGTTTATTTCAGTGACTCATCCTGGATGTAGGCCCGATTCTGCAGGCCTCCCAGGCACTGACTGCTGGTGGCCTGCAGGAACCACAAAGAACAAGATGAATTTTGTATTAATGGGAGCCCATATCTTAAAATAATTTCAGTTCCCTACGTTTGTGTGTATGGAGATCCACTAAAGCCAATCCAGTATGGAAACTTGTGCCTTGGGGCGGAAGCAAAATACAGACTCTATAGGGTGTGTATTTGCAGATAACTCAGAAAGAGAAACACATGGAAACAGACTGGACAAATAAAGCTTTTCACTGTTCTCTCTCTCTCTCTCTCACACACACACACACACACACATGCATGCCCTCATGAATGTCCCTACAGATATGTCTGCAGAATTTCCTAAAACGGCTGCTACTCCCGGCATGTTTTTCAGTGATTGCTTTATCTTATCTAAATGATGGTGCATGTAGTTTATTCAGCCACTAGAGTAGATAGCACTATAGAAAATAGAAATAATCAGCACTTAAGGTGTACTGGGTAAGTTCTCACCAGAGTAATTTTCCAAAGGATTTGCTTTGCTGGATCAGACCATGTTAAACAAGCCCATCACACTGCTTCTAGAAAAAGTGTGGGGCACCATATCCCTCCCAAGGGCCGCTTTGAAAATCAGTACAAGTTCCAAGGGCCACATAGATGTTGGGAGCAGAGGTGCTTAGGGGGTGTTCTCAGGAAGAGGAGGTTTCAGATCATGGATCTGTGTAATGGATCAGTCTTCTGTCCTCGTGAGCACACTCTCATCTCTGCTTCCTTCCCCTGAGCTCATTTTTTTCAGTGCTTGGGAGAAGCAACTGAATCCAGGGGCCAGATCGAGAAACCAGAAAGGGGCAAAATAAAAAATAGCCCCAGGCCGTGTTTTGCCCCAGGCCTGAAGTTCCCCATCCCTGCTCTAGAACAGTGGTTCACAAACGTTTTGTGGCTGTGCACTCCTTTTCAACTTTAGCGAAGAGCCAAGTACCCTCAACTTATTTGCATACATTTACACAACCATGTGACTTGCAGCAGCTGGGTTGTGCTGTGGAACCCCATGGAAAGCTTCACAGACCCCAGTTTGGGAATCACTGCTCTAGAAGATGCTAGTAATGAGTAAGTCGGGGGGGGGGGGGGGGGGNGGGGGGGGGGGGGGGGGGAGGAGAGGGGACCTACAACATACCCAAACAAGATGAAATGTTGTCTGTGGGGGGGAATCCTGACCCTATAGAGATACTGATCCTGCTGAACCTTGGAACATAACCTTTGAGTTCTTTTCAAAGGACATAAATACTGTTCAAAGGAATACAGGAACATGTATCTTGCTAGGACTTACTTCATCCCCAAATATTTCAAGGGTATACTATCTCTGCTTTGCTTTGTTCTGCAGATTGCCACATGGCTCGCTGACAGCCATCAGCACCTACATGTAATAAATCTCTTTTAAGAATAAGGAGCCACTGGCAGAGCTAAGCTAGAAGGCAGACTGTAAGTCTTCTGATAAATGATCTGCCATTGAACTGAAGGCACAGTTCAGCTGGCTCAACCTAAGGAGACTCTGTTATGAAGTACCCTAGTGTACTCCAGACAAACTCATCAAGTTAGAGCAGACAGTGGCATGGCCTGTCTCCAGTAGGGAAGAAAATAAGCTGATGTGACAAGAGCTCATCAGAAATCTAGGGAAGATCCGGGAGTGGGGAGAGGCGAGGGGATGCACCTTCATGCCACTGTTTAGATGAAGACAGAATTGCTATTCTAGGAGGTCAGTGCTTAAAAGAGATTCTGGGGTGGAATTAGGGGCTGTGGTCTCAAGTGAGTTGACTCCTTTCCAGTCTGTTTGGTTGTGGGGGTATGCAGGTCCCTAAATCAGTGCAAAACTGCAGGGACCCTAAGGTGGGGTCTCCAAGACCTTGCTTGTGACTAAGGGTGAAAACAGACATGAGGCACTAACTCACTCCACTTTAACTCCGCTTTGCCTTTAACATTTTTTATGCATGTTGCAGGGCTGCATAGGGCATCAGTACAGCCCTGCAACATGCATAAGAAATGTTAAAACGGTGTTAAGTGGAATTAGCGTCATATCTGTTTTCACCCTAAGACTGAATTTAAATCCCAAGTTATATGGGCCCAGTATAACTAGCTGTAATTGAGAATCACTCCTGTTCTCTTAGGGAGCACCTCTCTTGGGGGTGACAGGCTGTATCTGTGTCCTCCTCAATAGCCCAGGTAATTCAAGGATGACTTTTTTATCACTAACAAGTTGAGTTAGATAGGAGAACAAAATCAGTATTTTGTTTGGTTGCAAAAGCTGTTACAATAAGGCAAAAATCTGCTGTCTTTGTTGATATTCAATGTCACAAAAGGCAGGCAGGCAGCCAGGAACTGGCTTTCAGTATTGGTAGAAGGCACCCCCTGCCCCCATCCTATTTACTGTTTTTCACTAAAGCTTAGGACATTTTCAGTTAACTATGAATCAAACTAATTTTGTGTGAATTAAAATAGGTCTGTATTAGGTGCTCACCAGATGTTGCCCCCCCATGCAGTCCCCACTCATGGCATCATCCAAAGACAGCATGGGTCACTGCATGCTAATACAACCCACGCATCCACCTCCCATCTCTTGGTTTCACCCACAGCCTCACCCACATTCCGGTCTGCCAGCACCATAGAGTTGCACCTAGTGTGGCTGTTAGAGAGTGATCAGCTGTGAAGTGGCTGCAAGAGGAGAGGAGGCAAGAGGAGAAGCTCCTTCCTTCAGTCCTGCTCTCTCTTCCTTCTTGCAGCCACTTCACAGCTGATAGTTCTCTTGCAGTTGCCTGAGCACTCTCTCTCCTCTTGCAGCTGCTTCACAGCTGTTCACTGCTCTCACATGCTTGGGTGGCTGGGAGAGAGAAATCAGCTCAGCTGCAAGAAGAGAGAGTAGAGAGCGCGAGTGCAGGAAGGACCTTCTCCTCTTGCAGTCACCAGAGCACATGAGCCTTGCTGCAAGAGGAGAGTGCAATAGAAAAAGGGGGAGGGGGTCACAGTTAGGGAAGAAGCCTTCTCTGCTGTGACCCCTATTTCCACCAGAGACAGGGTTGGGGAGAGAGAAAGTGCTGAGTGGCGCCACCTGTGTCAGCTACCACCAGAGCATTAAATGCATTCAGTGGACTGCCTGTTTATTAGCTCTGCATGGTAAAATATGTGAATGGGGGGCTGCACAGACTGAACATGGGGTCTAGCGGGCTATTTGTTTAATTTATAAACACTAGGGATGGGACTTGTGGTATCTGGGGTTTTCTAGGGAAACCCTGGGGTATGTGGGACACGAGAGAGCCATTGTACTGATGAAACAGAGAGTAATGGACCAAGAACTCCAAAATGAAGCCTCTCTTTTGTCAAGTCAGAAAATTGCACCTGAGTATCAGTCCCCGAGCCCAGGGTGGGAGTATAGCTATTTGTGTAGGTGGCAGGACCATGGCCTCCGTAAGACCTTTACACGCCTTAGGTGCAACGTCTATCCGTCTGCTATTCTGGAGGGCCGTTCGGGGGGCATCCCAAGAGAAGAAAGGCATTGCCAGTTGTGCAATCTCCCTGAAATGGACTCGTGTAACCACGTGTTGTTTCATTGTCCTGCTCTCTTGGGCCCGAGAAGAGCGCTTTTGGGCAGTTGCCCTTATGGCTCGAGTGTTCTTGGCCCAATGCTAAGGAGGTGCCTTGGCAGTTCTGACACGGCATTGTCCAGAGCGGCTGCTAGGATGTGTCAAATTTTTATTAGATTAAGGGAAGTTCAGCGGGGGGTCTCTATGGACGGGAATTTTGATTGAAAGGATACTGTATTTTTATGAAGTGTTGACTGTTTATATTTGTTGTTATGGCTGCGGCTTCAACAATAAAACTATTACATTCAGTCAGACTTGTGGTATTGCCAAGAACAGAAAGTACCTGATAATGGCTCTATTGGATTAATCCGATATCTCAGTTCTTTTCTTGGTATTGGATCTTTTGCATTGGTTTTTTTTATTGGATTTTTAATATTGCAGTTTTCCCCACTGAAGTCAATGGGGAAAACCGCAATGTTAAAAATCTGATACCGAGAGAAGTGAGAACCGATAGGAGAACCGGTAGACAGAGATCCGATACCAATAGAAACCGAGATTTTGCCAAAAGTCCCACCCCTAATTTGTGTTTTCCTGTCATTGGTGGAAAAAAATAATGAGGAAGGCTGGCAGGGTAGACTGATAGCCAGGTGTAGACCTTTGCTGCCTTATGGTATGGTTGAGAAAACTAGGACATTTGTGTCTGAACAAGAATCACCACTGACTAAAACTCTGTCGACACAGCTGGATTTCTATTGGTATCATCCAAGAACATATAAAATGAAACTAACTAATCCTCACCTCTCCCTAGTGGGTTGGAGAAGTCCACTGGGCTAAACCCTATAGGCAATCTCAGTTAGTTAAATCCTCTTATGATTTCAAAGAGTGGAAATTTGGCAATGTAGGATTTTACCACTCCACAGAGCGGGGAGAGTTAAATTTGAAGGCAAGGACTTGATTGTGCCTGATAGGTGTAGCCTATGTGAAGACAACGAAAAACGGGAGTTCTAGGACGGGCAAAAGTAACATCTCATGTGGAGAACTGAGGAGAGTTCTCCAAGGCCAGTGGTTAGTGGGGGCTGGGACTGAAGAGTTAATAGCAAGGCTTAGGTTGTCCTGCTCTCAATCCACTATTCCATAAACTTGCTTTATGAGTACTCTTCTTTACATCTTATAGGAACAGCTCACTGCACTCAACTGTAGAGTAGATTAAGTTAACTCCACAGTAACAGAGTGTGTGTGTGCGTGTTCACAGAAACCATCCACTCTACAGTAGCTTAAGCTTTCAGGTCACTGTGGAGATGTTAACACCTGTGTCACAGGAGGTACAACTCTGCTCCAAATTACCTGCAGAGGAGTTGTTCCTGTATCCACTTGCCCCAGAGTAAACTCTGCCTTCACTCCACGTTCCATTTATTTGCCCCAACGAAAGGCATATCCCATGGTGCCTCACTGTCAGATAGCAGTCAAGGACCTGTGTTAAGTACATTTTCCCCAATGACAGCAATGGAGAAAAACCCAGTGAACATGGGTCTCTGACAGCAGTCCATATCACCAAATGGGAAATGGATTATAAATGTTTGTGTATATGCTCTACTGTATATCTCCCCACAGTCCTTCATTAGGAGGGACAGTCGCTCTTTGGATACTGAATCCCACTGTCCTCCTTTCATGAGAGACAAAAAGACCAATATCTAAGCCTCAGGCACCACGTTTTCTGATTTCCAAGGAAAGCATTTGAGAGAACAGTGGGGAGATAATGGAATGACAAAAAAACTAAGTGGGTTTCTGTCCTTCTTGGTGCACTTGGAATGCTGGGAGGTGTAGGGATGTGTAAACATGCACAGCGGGGGAGCTTACTGGCCAAGGGGGTGGGGCTTCGCTTGTCCCTCTGGCAGCTCAGAATGTGGGGGCAGGTATGCTACTGAGCGGTAGACAGTTGCTCAGTAGATGCCACCTCAGTTAACTACTCTGCAGTAAAGCATTAGTGACCTTAGCCATTTTATTGCTGTGCCTTTCCACAGCTCCTCTGTTGAAGTACATCATGACAGTATTTATACTAGTACCAACTGTATGGGAGCAATTGGCAAGATGTATTTTGCTTTAGGGACACTGTTTGGTGTATTAAGCAGCAATGAAACAGTTAACGAAACAATTTGCTTCACTATTTACCCCCCGCTCTCCGTTATCTGTTGGTGTATGTACAAATAGCTACCAAACTCTGGGCCATGTTTTCTACCTGGGCCATGTTCATGTGGTGAATGCAAAGACATTTCTTCCTCATTTGTCTGCTAGAAGCATTTAGCAAATGACATTCTATCCTGGGTCATATGCCTTGTTTTTAACTGACTCTAACATGCTGACTTAGCAGAGTGTTTAGTTACAGTCTGGCTGTGCAGCTACGAACAGCGTTTATTCGCAGGGATGACATAAATTTGACTTGTCCATAAGCAGGTCCTGTTTCAGCGATATCCGGCAGACCTTTCACTAGATATTAAAAAGCATTTATAGATATGACAGGGAAAGAATGGCAAAGGTGAATTTACCAACATGGGCTGAAAAACACTCACCCTGCTTATTTTGCTTCCTTTAAAAAATGCCCTGAGTAGTGGAAGCCCTAGCCTCATTCAAGCAGTCAGCTGTTTTAGGAACAGTACAGATGGAATGAAGGATGTATTTTGTACCTGGCTGGGTGCCCTGCTTATTTGGCTTTTATTTACCACATCTCCTCCAAGCCATATCATTCAATAAATTCAGGAAATGCAGATATACTCCTGTTATATGTCTGCTTCCTGTTATAGCTGCCATGCAGGATGGCGCACATTGCCAAGCCTTCCAGTGCTTAGCCCCTTCTTCACACACAGATAACTATCTGAAACAGTCACCTTTAGCTTCTTGGCCATGTTTAGTCTCTGCCTAAAAGATGCATGTTTTGTTGTTCTTGCTCTTTTAGACAAAGTCCTTTCAGGGGGTCAGGAGAACGCAGAACAAATATGCATTTCCCATCTCTGCACCTGAGGGTTTTGAATGTAGGCTCTCTTAATCCCTGTCTGGAATTATTACCTAGTAATATTATTACTTACCTGAATGAGAGACAAAAAGACCAATATCGAAGCCTCAGGCACCACGTTTTCTGATTTCCAAGGAAAGCATTTGAGAGAACAGTGGGGAGATAATGGAATGACAAAAAAACTAAGTGGGTTTCTGTCCTTCTTGGTGCACTTGGAACGCTGGGAGGTGTAGGGATGTGTAAACATGCACAGCGGGGGAGCTTACTGGCCAAGGGGG
>QEPC01009488.1:2711490-2739668 GCA_003113815.1 Sphenodon punctatus | reverse complement strand
CCGCGGCTGTGGAACTCCCTTCCGGAGGAAGCTCGCCTGGCCCCAAGCCTTTTAACATTTCGGCGGAACTGTAAGACCTGGCTGTTTGCCCAGGCCTTTGGGAGGGAGGGTGGGGAGGGATGATTTTAGTCCCCCACCCATTTATTTATTATTTTTCTAGCCCTGTTTTATATGGTATATTTTATATTTAATATTTTAAAATGAATTTTAAATGTTTTAAAATTGATTGTTAGAAGCCGCCCCGAGCTGCCTTGCAGGAGGGGGTGGGGTATAAATTTGCTAAATAAATAAATTAAATAAATAAATAAATAAACTTATTACCATATATTACCTACAACATGGTGCAGTTAGCTTGCAGTTTACAAAGGAAAAGACAGTAATTTAGTGTTAACGTAGTACATGGCCATGTAGGTTAGGTTCTGATTGAATCATTTAGGAAGTCCCTCATTGAGGCTCAGTAGGTTTGGGGAAGTTTGCGAGACATTTTTCATGGCCCCTATGAGAGATGAGGAACACTTTTTCTGTCTTTTACTTGAGGATCACCTTCTCATTATCATGCTCCAGTCCCTCCCCACCCCCTCCAAGGTTTTGCTTAAATTTCACGTTGCCTGTGTTAAGGGACCAACTTTACATGTCTACAAACTGAACAACTGTCTCGGGCCCCATGTTTTGGGGGGCATGACACCACGCCCTCAACACATGGAGCCCATGAATAAATTTGAAATGACAACCTGAGTATGAGAAACTCTGGCATAAAATACAGACCCACAGAGCCTCAAGCATGGGGAGCTCTGGGCTGGGGAGGGCCCTCAGAGGTTTGGGAGGGGATCCATGTTGCTATTTTTCATGGGCTCCCCACTTCCCTGGATTCAACATAGCTAGGATACTTGCCTTCCCAGATTCTACCCTATCCACAAAGAACATCAAGATAGCAGGGGGGCTCTCTTGATGTCTGTAGGACCTGGAAAGCCTGCAGTATCTTATGTGTAGATAGAGGCCTCCACTTGAAAAAATAAATAAATCAAAACCTCTTTTTATCCTCAAAAATTCCACTAGCCTTTTGACATTATAATAAACTGAAGATAAAATAAGTAGGAACACAGCTGGCATCATAAAAACGGAACTGATCTGAAGAAAATGACTAATTAGTGTACCTATGAAAAATAATACAAATAATCATCTCATCCAAGCACAGCCATTTAGTTGTAAGCGATGAAACAGCCCACAAAAGGAAACAGCCTCATTTAATTTTATGGTGGTCTCCAGTAGGGATATGTAACCAATAAAATTACTCCTACACACATATATTTACTGGTGACCCCCTTCTTATCTTTCAGCTTAACATGGTGACACATCGTTCTTGGAAATACTGTGTCCAGAGAGTCCTTCCTAAAAGTGTCTTTTTTGAGAGTTTTCATTTTTTCTTTATGGAGCAAAGTAAGATGCTGCTTTGTTTGTTACACATAAACTGGCACAGATCGGTTAAGCACAGATGCATGCTGAAATCCCCCACAATTTTAATAGGTGAAAAACTGGACTGATGCTGAATTGTTGTTTGAGGGTTTGTTGATTGTTATCACTCACTGGGTGTAAGCAGACAGACCACAGCTCCAGAACGTGCCAGAGCATTGCCAGGACATTTACCTCAGTCTCTCAACTGAGCGGGCCAGCCAAACCCAGGGCACCAGCCCTGAATGGAGCTGCTGTTTGTCTGCCTGGTGGACCTACGCTGCAGCTCCTCTCCCAGCCAGCCATTACCCTGGCAACATCATAGAGCTGCGGGCGCCAGCTAAGAGTGTCAGGTAATCGAGCCACAACTCTATGGTGTGGGAGGATTGGGGACGCCGTGTGGGCAGACCATGGCTAGGGGAACCTGCTGGGTCCATCTAAAGTGGATCCAGATGGGGCTAGGAGCGGGTGGACACAGGGGTGCATTCCTGAAGCAGCTCCAGGGGTGGGTTGCCCCCACATCCATCTAAAAACACCCATTGTATACTCATCCCAAATTCGCTCTTATTTAACTTCAGTGGCAGGTTTGCCTGAGTAAAGAGTGGGGAAAGACTTGAAGATTTGGCCCTTTCACAAAGTGTTAAGTCTTTGAGGTGCAGAGAGCACTGGCATTTTCTGTAGGACAGGAGATTGTTATTGTAGTGCCTTAAATTCACAGATACCCGTGCAAGAGCACTTGATCCACAAAGGGATTGTAGCTTGACTTGCAGTGAGCCATCACCACTTGAACTTGAGAGAGCGAGAAACTCAGGCCTGAGTTTTGAACCTGTGTCTTCCAGCACTACACACTAACTACACCAGCTTCCAGTAGGAGAAGCAGTGATGCAGAGGTCCACAGAGAGAGGCCCTGTAGAGTAACTTGTCCAAACTCTGTCTATTGACCAGAAGCAGGCAAATAGAGACTCAGGAACTGCATGCCTGGGGGTGTGCTACCCATCACTGCCAGTCTCACGCCACCACCGAACCTTAGGTAGTACCTGCCCCCTTGGAAGAGACATCCTCTGGTCATGCCATCACCGAGCCACAGGTAGCACTTGCTTCCTTGGAGGAGGCATCCTCTGTTCACACCAGTGCTGGACCAAAGGTAGTGTTGGCTCTCTTACTCTGGAGAGTCATATGGCCTTGACTAATGAAGACCAGTGCTGGGGACCACAAGGCGGTACAGGAAATACCCAGCACTTCCTCTTTTCCACCTATGCAAACAGTAGTCTGCAAGTTGCCTATAGCTTGCTAACTGGTCCTCTCCCGGTACAGTCCCCTTTCTGCCTCCAGACCCACACCCTGCCTCCACACCTAGTTCCTGCTGCCAACCTTGCTTCTCCCTTTGCTGTGACTTTAAGGTTTGTCTGGATTGCTGATGCATGTTCTAATTGACCACCTGGCTTGACCCTATGCTCTGTCTTGACCACACCTCCACTGATTCCTTGCTGCTGATGGACATGCTAACTGACCACCTGACTCAATCCTATGTTCTGCCTTGACCGCGTCTCCACTCAATCCCTTGCTGCTGCTGCTTGTGCTAACTGACCACCCAGCTTGACCCTATACTCTGCCTTCACACCTTCTCTGATTCCTTGCTGCTGCTGCTTGTGCTGCTAACTGACCACCCGGCTTGACCCTAGAGGCCGTTTTTAGATGATCGCGGCTGTGGCCACGCTTGTTTTGAAAAAATGCCAGGAGCCGGGATCAGATGATACACTCCTGGAAATCACGCGCCCGGAAGGGGGACGCACATGCTTTTCCGGACACGTTTGACCGGGTCAATTTTTCAACCTGTTCAAATCGCAGCCGGAAAAGCATGCGCGTCCCCCTTCCGGGTGCGTGATTGCCGGGAGTGTATCGTCTGATCCCGGTTCCCGGCATTTTTTCAAAACAAGCGCGGGCGCGGCTGCGATCGTCTAAAAACGGCGTCTGTGTTGACCACGCCATCAGTTCCTTGGAGCTGATGCTCAAGCTAACTGTCCATCTGGCTCACTACATAGCCTGACACTGTGTCTGTGTAGCTCCCTCAGAAGCAAGAGAAGCTTCTTTCTTTTGGATGATGGAGACTCATGGGAGATGGGGAAGCATTCCCTGTGCTGCCATTGCTGCTGCCCAAACCCACCAGACCACCTGGGAGCTGCAGTTTTGATGGGAGCTGAAGGAAGTAGTACTGCCCTATCCCCAGGGTTGGAGAAGTCGCAATCAACACAATGCACGTTGTGGCTCTCATCAATATGAAAATGTTGGTCTGTGGCTCTTGGGCTTGGAACTTTGCCCATCCCTGCTATAGACTAATAGTCAATTGGTATGTTGTTTATTTGTTAGTACAGTGCTGACCATTTATGCACAGTGTACACAGAATAGGTTCTACTAACTCCCTGAAGCAACATTTTGTGCCAATCTACAAATTCATTCTTTGCCCAGATTGTTAGACTTCTTAAAGAGAGCTAGAAAATCCCAACACTTCCACTTCAGATTGATCTCTGCCCTTTGATACAAAAACACATGTTCCGCTGACATGAATGGGAGTCTGCTGCATGAATCTGAAGCATTTGGCTCCTGATCTGTCATTTTTCAGCACCAGTTCAGAGTGCGTGTAGGAATCCTGCAAGTATGGAGTGTTTTGAGCCAATTTTGCTCTGAGCTGCAAGAAGATAAAACTAGAATTATAAAAAATATCTTCCCTAGCTTTTGTTCACACATAATTGGAAGTTTATGGTTGTTTAAGCCTGGGCAAATTGCCCTGGGGAAACAAACCCAAACACCCAGTGATCACACAGCCATATTAACACATGTTAACATGTTAATTAACACAGACCTAAGTCATGCTTGATGTCAGGTGTTTGACATATCCCAGGAGTCCCTATCCAGGCTTTCTACTTGTACATTCGGGGGGGTGGGGGTGGGGCAGGAAACTATCTATGAGGGAGCAAGGAATAGCGTAGGAGTGACTGGAGGACCTCTTATCACAAATCCAGCATTCACATGAACACTTACCCCGGGTAAATTACCCAAAAAATGGCTCCAAAGGGATGTTTGGGAAGAAAGCACAAACTTTACCCCAAACTGTTTATGCAAATGGTGGAGACTTTACCCAGAAGTACAGATCATTTATCCAGTGCAGGGTTTGCATTTCTTGTGAGCAAGTCTCTAGTCTCCTGATCCCATTTGATATAGTAAAGAGATGTCCTTTTCAGACTTTGCAACTCTTGTTTTCTTTGTTTTAAATATATCCCCTCCCTCCCAATTATTTCATCCAATAAATAGAAGACATGCTTTCCACAAAAGCACATACTCAAAATATCAAACATAGCACATAACAATGGGTAACTGAAACATAACACATTTCACCAGCTGGTTTTGATCTGAATCATGCCAGAGATGATGATTGCTTTTATGTTCGTTTTTTTCCCCCCTGTAATTTTGTTTTGTATCGTAATTACATCTTATATTGCCAGTTGTAGTTTATTGTTCTTCCACCACATTCTAGATGAGGAGCAGAATTTCAGCAGATCTGGAATCATGCCTGCTGGATCAGAGGAGCACAAAAGTGATGGAAACTTCTATCCGAGTTATGTCTACTGCGAACATTGTTTATGTTTAGGAAACAAATCTGCATCTTAAATGCTGATTGAGCCTTTGTTTATTTCTTCCACATAAACTAGTGAGTTAAGGCACCAAAGAAGCTAGGATCCATCTAACCATAAAGAAAACAGAAAAAATGATATGGTGCAAAACCTTTTACCTTTTCAATGTATATCCGAGGGTCAGCAACTCATTGTATGCTCTCTCCTCATTCATCTTTGTCAACGGCACAATATACGATAGCTCGCTTAATTTGAAACGAGCCTTTCCTTGCTTGCTTGCTTTTATAAATGTTTGGCTTGTGCTATTTAGACAACAGCTTTTCTGAAGTCCCTGCAGTATTTTTATGTCCCAGCTGAACTGTAATTAAACTTCAGAGAATGTTCTTTCCCCACTTCTTACATGGTCCAAGAAGAACAGCAATAAAGGAAGTTATTGCAGTGTGGTCCCCACAGGTATATACGACAAGGTATAGATATGATTTTTCTCCTTTTTTTCTGCTAGCTTTGAAGAGCTAAAGACAAGAGGTTTGGATTCTACTAGAATGTTATTATTTGTGGCTATTGCAGATATCAAAAGGAAAAGTTTAGCTTGGTGTTCGGTACAATTTACAAAGCTGGGTGTGAGAGGATGTACACCAGTGATTTCAGTAGAGCAAAACTGATTTGCCCTAACAGACGCTATCTGGCCCTTATTATCCGTCTGACTGGACCTAGCTAGTGGTACTGCTTTCAGAAAGATTCCAGCCAGGATATGTAACTTGGTAATATTTGACCAATGGAGCCACCATACATTCTCCTCCAGCACTTAGTCGAGTGTGAATTATTCCATGTGTTATCACATAGGCCCTTTTTACACAGATGGGGGTGGGTGGGGGGATGGATGGTTTGGCGCGGTGGGTGGAGGTGTGTGTGTGTCCCTTTACACAGACACACACACACCTCCACCCATGGAGCCTCCTCCGGTTTTCTGGAGGGCTCCGTGGGTGGAAGTGGGTGATGGGTGGAGGTGGGTGTTGTGTGGGAGTGCGCCCCCCCCCCCATCTCGCTCGGTGTTCACACAGACGAACACCGAGCAGACACCCATCCCCCCCCCCATCGGCCATTTACATGGATGCCCCCCCCCACACACACACACCAGAACACCGAGCCGGGAGGGGGGCGTCCATGTAAAAATGGCCATATGCTGCTGCAAGTGTCTTCTGCTGTGTCTAATACTAGACAGAGCATTTTAGATTATAAAATGGAGGAGCTGCTGCAGATGAAGCAAGAAAGGTGGTGGTTAGAGCGATGGTGGTGTCGTTCTCATACTGAAGTTGACTGATTGTGACACAGAGTCTGGTTACGAACCTATGCTGTGGCGGTGCGGATAGCAAAGAAGGTGCCCTCATTGTGTCCACTAAGTCCTGTCCGGCTTAGCTTTTCCGGGTGGTGAGGGGGCTGGTCAGTCCGGCCTCCCTCTGTCTGGATCCAGAGTTTTGAATGCTTGCTGTGACTTGTTTGTGGACTTTTTTTGTGGATAAAATCGCTCAAATTCACCACGGTTTCGACGCTGCACTTTTAACAGTGGGTGAACCAGAGGCAGTTGAAGCCTCATCTTGTTCTGTTTTATGGGATAAATTTCAATGTGTGTCACCCTCTGATGCAGGGGATGTTCTTGGGACTGTTCGAGCTACTTATTGCTAATTAGATCCATGCCCATTCTGGCTGGTTAAAACCAGTTGGGAGACATTAGGGCCCTTGTTGGCTGGGATAGTCAATGCCTCCATTAGGGAGGGCAGGGTGCCAGACCAGCTCAAGGAGGTGGTGGTGCGGCCCCTGCTCAAAAAGCTATCATTGGACATTGACGACCTGGCCAGTTATTGGCCGGTCTCGAACCTTTCCTTTTTAGGGAAGGTTATTGAACGGGTGGTGGCCCATCAACTTCAGGGACACCTGGACCAGATCAGTTTCCTAGATCCCTTGCAGTCTGGCTTTTGTCCGGGTTATGGCACGGAGACTGCACTTATGGCCTTGGTTGATGACCTCTTCTGAGAGTTGGACCAGGGTTGTTCAACCCTGTTGATCCTATTAGATCTCTTGGCTGCATTTGATACTGTTGACCATGAGTTGTTGGTGACTCGGCTATGGGACCGGACCAGAGTGGGTAGGACTGTTCTTGAATGGTGCCATTCTTTCCTGCCTAGGAGAACTCAGTGTGTCGTGCTGGGTGATTATTCATCTTCATTCTTGGACCTCATATGTGGAGTCCCGCATGGTTCTATCTTATCGCCTCTCCTGTTCAATGTGTATATGCAGCGTTTGGGGGAGGTCATCAGAGAGTTTGATGTAAGGTGTCATCAATATGCTGATGACACCCAATTATATCTCTCTTTTTCATTAGACCCAGACCTGGCAGTTTCGGTGCTTACCGGTGTTTGTCAGCTGTGGGGGACTGGATGAGGGCGAGTCACTTGAAGCTGAATCCCGACAAGATGGAGGTGATGGTTGTGGGGAAAGCTGGGGGAGTGATGGCCCCCATCACTGATGGGGTCTGTCCTCCCCTGGTATCTCAGGTCTGTAGTCTGGGGGATGCTCCTAGATCTGCATCTTCGCCTGGATGTGGCTGTGGCAAAGGGCGCATTTTGCCAATTACATCTGGTATGACAACTTAGGCCGTATGTCTTGGACTCGGACCTTGCCATGATCATCCATACTTTTATTACCTCAATATTGGACGACTAATGCGTTCTACGTGGGGCTACCCCATGTGAAAGTCCGGCGACTGCAGCTGGTGCAGAATGCGGTGGCTCATCTCCTTCAGGGGACAAGCTGTTGCGAACACGTTACTCCAGTGCTCTATTCTCTGCTCTGGCTGCCGATAGTCTTCTGGGCCCAATTCATGGTGTTGATTTTGACCTTTAAAGCCCTAAATGGCCTGGGCCCCACTTATCTGCAGGATCGCCTCACCCTCTGGATTCTGAATCAGCCTCCTTGAGGTTCCCCAGGTTTCCCAGGTGTCGACCATGAGGAGGGCATTCTCGGTGGCTGCTCTTTGACTGTGGAACACCCTCCCATTGGAGGTCCGCCTGGCCGTAGACCTCTCTTCCTTTCGTAGACAGTGTAAGACCTGGCTGTTCTGCTGAGCCTTTGCCGAGGGAGACAGGATGGGTGGGTTGGACTAGGGTGGGTTTTTTTTATTATTGAGTTATTTTTATTGTTGGGTTATTGTTAAATGGTGACTTCTATATTGTGTGTTTTAAAATGTTGTTAGCCACCCCGAGATGTTTGTACAGGAGGGGCGGCATATAAATGCAAGAATAAATAATGAGGCCACAAATTGTATTCAAATTTGGAATCCAGGACAGCTTAGTTAAAGGAACCCTCAAAATTTGTAAAAGAGAATAGTCTCTGCCAAATTGCTGCTAGCTTCTCCACCCTTATATATTAAGGGGGACCCATCATGCTTTGGTGGTTGTTGCTAGTGTGGTAATTGGTGGGTTTTCGTGAAGGAATCTTGAGACAGAGCTTGAGGGAGGTAGATCTTTTTTTAGAGGTTTTAACCAGACTTTGACTGTTTTTAAATGAGCACAGCTGGGGGGTTGGTGGGGGGTGGGGGTGGGGGTCTGTGGAATGGTAGCAGAGTGCCTACAAACATGGAATGGGTGGAGAGAGGTTCAAATGGGCGGCTCCCTGGGTGGGTACCATGGCAGCTTCCATGTGCTCCCCCTGCCATGGCCCATGGGGGAGGGGGATGTGCACCGGGCTGGTCTCTGAAATCGACATGTCCCGGTCAAGTGCTGGGGAACCTGGACTCTGCAACACTCCCAGGCGGTTCCTGTTTCCCCGCCCACAGTGCCCCTGAATGGCAGACCACTCAGCCAACATGGCTAGCTGCCACCATTCATACGGGCTGGGGCTGCGTGGGCACCTGTTCCTACCCACCAGTTTGAGTGCTTGAAGGTTTCTTTACATCTCTCTCTGATTTTTTTTTTAAATAGAGGTGGCAGCTTTTGTTTAATAGCCATTTGAGGACACTGAGGACTTCTACTAGGTCTGTCTATTGACCAAAGATATTGTTGGCATCCAATATTGCTGGCATATAGTATTTTTATATTATGACTTTAGAAAGGTAATACCTATGTATGTTTTATGTGTCAGTCCAGTATACACATGCTATGTTTGCGAACATCTCATTTACATTGTACTTCATTTTATTTGCAGACAACACTGAAAAAGTGCTTTGCCTTGAAACACAGATTGGTCGGGCTTGGTTTTTAAAGTTCTTACATTGTTGTTTTTAATATAATAATTGATATTGTTATTTATTGTGCTTATGTCTTTGTAGTAAATTATTATTTTACTTCCCAGTAACTCTTTTGTGCTGTCCCCACGCACCATTCTTCCTGCCCCTGCATGGAGCACTCCGGCTTTTTCGCCAGTGCTCCATGCATGATCATGGGTGGGTGCTACGTGCATCCCCCCCCCCTTCAGACGGGGGCTCAAGTGGGTGGAAGACCTGCATGGTAGTGTCTCATCTAAAAACAGCCTTAGTCTCAAGAGTCTGACTCTCTTGATGCAGTGGTGCCCCTTCCAGTATGTAACAACCTGTATGTCTGTCTGCAAGGTCAGGCAGAGCTGATTAGACTCTTAAAGAGAGAACCAGCCTCACAGCCAGCATCCCCTCTTCCCACTATCAAGGTTGTAGTTTACTGGGGCACCTACAAAAAATGTCACTGTGGCAGTACTTAATACTTTAAAAATGTAATGCCAGCGCTCAAGTCTGCCCCCAGAAGCCACATCCCCTGCCCCAGAAGCCCACTTTGCCCCAAACTCCACATTATGCCCCCCCCAGCCANCACATGAGAAGGTCCAGTGCACACCTGGTCCTGCCACCTCACCTGCATGATGGCATCACTGGCCTAGCCTCCAGCACAGCAGGCAGGGCAGGGACTGCACCATGCCCCCCCCAGCCAGTCCCCTTCCATGCCCCCACAGCCAGCCTTTATCCCCACCCTTGAAACCCCCAGCCCAACTCCCCCCACCCTGCAGTCAGCTGCCCACAAATGCTCACAACCCCTTCATAGTTGCCAGCGCGCCATGGTGAGGGAGTCCCGGACCCTGGATTGAGCTCTCCAGTATTGGGCATCCCTCGGCATCAGGTGGGCTCAGCACAGCGGGGGGAAATGTGGCTGCCACACACACCCACCCATGTGATGTTGCGGCAGCCGGGCTAGGGGCCGATGGCAACTGGGCGCCTAACTCGGAGTGTAAATAATTTCCGGGGCTGGGCCTACCTTAAAAACAATTCCTGGGGCTGGGCCCTGGCAAAAATTAAATCCTGCAATGTGGTACACCCCATCCTGCAAGCCCTTTCCCGGATCCCAAACCCTACATCCCATGCAAGTCCCCCACACCCCCTCCAGGCCATGCTGATACTCCAGATGCAATATTTTAAAGTGTTTATTCTTCAAGTCTCTCTGCTTTTACAGGCGTCACTAAAGGCTTAAAGCAGATCAATATGCGTTTGCCAGGGGAAATGTGGCAGTAACAAGGAGATTAAAATGAATTGTTCATTTAAAAGAATCTCAATATCCCTTGCCAATCTCCCCCCCCACCCTCCTCTGCAACCTGTGAAACAGCCAACTTTGCTTTGTGTATTTCCCAGTAAGTGAGAAAATGGATTTAGCTAGAACCAAGTACAGAACACATCTTTTAAATAAACAAATACATAAAATTAAATAAATCCTCTTCTTAATGGCTAGGAGAGAGCCAGGATCTGCCTGATCTACTTGGTAAATCAGCTGGCCAACATGGAGCACTCATTCCACCATATCCTGCTTCTGGAGATCAAGAACATCACCGATACCTTCTCAAGTATCCTAGGCACCCAGAGCAGAGACATCTACCGTATGAGCAACAGCTTCACTGCCATAGCCAAACTTCTCATCCGGCAGCTAGAAAAAGACACCACACCAGGTAGCAGGTAAAACCAGTTCCTTTGTCCAGTCTGGATAAACAGGGATAGTGGATTTGTGAATGTGTCATGAGTGACAGGTCCTGGGGTATATGTAGTTGTACTGAAGGCACACAGCTAAAATGAGGAATGCCCATACATGCAAAACATAAGATGTCCTGTACAACTAGTGGGGGCTCAGAGCTGGTCTGGTTAGGGATGGGCGAACAGAACGCTGTTCGGACGTTTGGTCGTTTGGCCCGAAATCCAAGTTCGGGTTCGGCTGTTCGGTTCGGCGGAGTTCGGTTCGGCCGAACTTGGTCGAACAACCAAAAATAGCACTATCGATACCGAAATCAAATTTGAATATTTTTTGTTTGTTTGACCCTGAAACCACCCCTGGTCTCCACCCCTGGTGCCAGGAAGTCTGCTCCTCAACTGCCTCCCACTTCCAGTCACGTTTTTCCCGCCTTCCAGTCACGTTTTTCCCACCCCCGAACTCATCCGAACTTTTCTGAACTGTTCGGCCATTTGAGTGTTTGGTTCGGACATTCGGTTCGGTCATCCGAACAGGCCGAGTTCGGGCCGAACTCCAAACTTCCGAACCGCGTTCACCCATCCCTAGGTCTGGTAGCTGGGCAGGTGAATTCCTGGCTTGCTGATCCAGGAGGTTATGTTTGGTTATGCAGAATGCAGCCTTTGAAGCCAGCTGCTTTGGGAGAAAGAGCACCATCTCCTGACCTGGGATAAATTAGCCATCATCTCTCATTGATAGTGCTCAGGAACCTGGAATCCACTGAAGAGGGACAGAGCAACCCCAGGAGATAGGGCCAGTAAAGTGAGGCTGTTGAAGTGACCTATTCATTTTCATCCAAAGAGGTACAGGAACAATGACTGAAAGTTTCCATTAATAAATCAGTGCCTGCCAAATGCAAAAAAGCAACATTAGAAGAAGATATTTTCAAACTACTAAATAAATTGTACTGATCACTCTCACCAACCTCCTTTAATGTGACTCTTACTAATAAAATGATTTGAATGTGACGCTTTTAATCCCAATGAAGATACTTCAAATGATATTTAGTGCAGTTTGCAGCTAATGTCCAGCAGTGGTTTTTAAAAATAAATAAATTATTAAGCATGCGATCTGTAATTAAAATTAAGTGGAGTGTAATAGGCGAAGAGAACACCCTGCTTGGGAAATTATTTATATGATAAAATCCAGCACAGATGTCATTGAGTTCATAAATGTGAAGAACAGCCTTGGAGGCAAATATGGAGTGGAAGCCAAAACATTTGGTCATTTGAGTAACTATTAATTGATTTCCTGGAGAGAATGGAATATTCTAAAGCAGGGGATGAAAGAATTTCTAGGTTTAACTGAGAAAACTTTATAGAGTTCACCTGCTGAATAAATTCTTGACTAAAATATAATTCTTTAAACTCTCAGACTTAGAAGGTGTTTTTTATTAAGGTCAGCAAAGAATATAAACTGGGAAAGAAAAGTAAGACCGCATGAAATAACATGCTCGCTTTTGAATCTAGTCCAAGAATAACTAAAGGGGCATAATGATGTCAGTTGTCATTGATGTGAGAGATGGTCGTGTATTACAGGAATGCTAAAGGAACAGCAGAAAGAGGTGGGGCTAGAAGAGCACAATAATTATCGGTCTCTAGATCATGTTTGGTCATTTGAAGTGTTTTGTAACAAAAATACTGGAAGTGTCGATTTAAAATTCTGAGCCCAGTGAAGTCAATCAGTGGCTTTGTCATTGGTTTCAAAGAAGCCAGGCTTTCACCTGCATGATTCCCCCACTGTACTCTCTTCCACTGCCTACAGTACAGTTCCATCCAATATTTGCCTCAATGGAGGTTATATTGGTCCCTTGATGTTATAAGTTGAGTGTTCATCATATCCAATGCTGTTTCTGGAAGCAAACTTTTGGAGTAATTTCCAAAGACAAGGCAGTGTGTTGTGGGATGTATATGGAAGGATCGGATGAATCAGTGCAGTTGCAATACTTGCAGCATCCAAGCTACCTTGGGAAGAAACCATTGTAGACTCTGGTGGTCCTGCTTGATTCATGTTGGAAGTCCTTTCCTTGGATGTGTCCACACAACAGGCTGGACTCAAGTTAAACTGGTTAATTAATACTAACAAAAGTGCTGGAATGGCTGTTGTGGTTTTGTTGGAGGTTTGTGTTGGCACTGCAAGCCCAATGTGGGCCAACCAATTGTATGTGAGGAATGCCTTGTCACCTCACATAAACAGGACTGGACCCTGGGCTGCTGTCATGTTGTGGTGGAGTCAGCCATTAGTGAGCTATTTTGTATATTGGAGCTATAATGGATTCAGTCTGGATCCGTTTTCCTTCTCAGAGGCCAAAACTCCTCCTGGATACATCTCTATGTTTTGCTTTCATATGCCTGTTTGAACAGTGGGTCAATGTGAAATTAAAACATAAACTTTTAAACCTTAAAAAGAGACTATTTAGACTCAAGGCCAAGAACAATGCTATATCAGTGTAAATCTGAGTAAACACTAAAGTTGTCAAAGACTATTGTGGATTATCATCTTTGGGTATTTTCAGACGTGACGGGGCCAGTATTGGCCCCGTCACGGAATCACCTATTGATCCCCCGTCGGGATCAAAATGGCACGGCCAACAGACGTGCTGGCTGATCCTGGCGGGGAATCGGGGGAGGGGGTGGGGCTGCGCGGCTCAACGTGTGGCCGCAAAGCCCCACCCCCCACACTCCCTAGGCCACCCGCCCTCTGGGAGACGAGCGGGTGCCGCGGCCAATGCGGCCGCAACGCCCGCCCGCTCCCCGGGGCATTGACCATGGCCCAGAATCAGTGGCGGGCACGGCTGCTGATTCTGGGCCGTGGTCAGGGGACAGACGTTACAATCCCATGCTCAACCATGGTGAATTCCCCATGGTTGAGCGTGGGAACATCACGTCTGTTGACCCAAACGTGAGCTTCCCACCAGGTGTTCACCCCCATGAATCATGGGCGGGAATCTCTTTGACCATGCAAACGGCGATGGACCAGGCAGGACCGCCGTTTGCACGGTCAAAGAGATTCCCGCCCGTGATTCACGGGGGTGAACATCTGGCGGGAATCTCTTGTCGGGCCAACAGACATTACGGTCCCTTGCTCACCATGTGGGCATTCACCGTAGTGGCGCATGGGATCGTAACGTCTGAAAATACCCTTTGTTGACCTTCTCTGAACCAGCTCCAATTTGTCAATGTCTTTCTTGAAATGACGTGCTCCAAACTGGAACACAACTCTCCAGGTGAGGTCTGACCAGTGCTGAATAGATTGATTGCTGTGGAATTAAGAGTACAAGTCACCCTTCAATGCCCAACAATGGTGAGAATCCCAAATAGAATCTGTGTTCATGTTTCCACATTCCTCGTGGGCTTCTCAAATCTTTTACATTCATTTCAGTAAATCTCTGCTGTATTGCTCATAGGATTGATGATGGAGCTATGACAGGGCCTCTCACTTCAAGACCACTGGTTCACCTGCAATCAAAAGTGACAACGACAGTACATTGTTGCTCTCTGATAGTGGTACCTTAAAATAAATCCATGTCTCCGTTCACTTCCTGTTAGAAATGTGTCTGCATCACACAAAGGCCATCTCAGCAGAGAGGCTAAACCTAGTATCCCTTCAAAAGAGATCTCCACAATTCTTCCCATTTGCCTTCTGTCATCTCATTTTTCCAATCTATGATTCTATTCAGTTTCCCATGTGCAGGTAGCTGCAGTTTGGGCTTTGCACTTTGAGGGACCCTCCACTTGCAGCCACTGAGGTATAAGCCTGAATACTGGCTGCTTTCAGGGACAGGCAGTGTTAGGATGGGTGGAGAAGTGCATGAGAAGAGTGAAGTGGGAAGCAGGCTTGATGACATGAAGGAGATAGTGGAAGGAAAGAAGAGACCGTAGAAGATGGAGATTGAAATGACATAGGAACATAAGAAGTGCCACACTGGGTCAGAACAATGACCCATCCAGCCCAGCATCCTGTCTTTGACAGTGGATGACTTGGGTTGCTTCAGATAAATACACAACAGGTCATAGTGGAGCAAATTATTCCTGTTACTCTACTTGACTATACTCTCTGTTCTATGAAGAAGGATTGGAAATTCACTCAGAAAAGTTCACTATTTCTGAGAAGACTAAGAAATAAAGTGCAATGGCTTTATTCTATTCACTGATAGTAAAATTAGTGCAAGAAAGGTACCTCTCACCCCTTTCTTTGAAGTCCTCACAGCATGACCCCATACAAGTTACTTTGCTCCAAAAAGAAGGTGTCACTTTGACGCTGATTATACATCCATTATGTATACAGACAGGATCTTGGAGACTTATTTCCCCTTATTTCTTATCTACTTTTTTATTCCTTTTTACCTTACGTATGGACCTTCCTTTACTTAAACACCGTGAAGATGGTTCCCTGCTTCTCCCCCTATGGAACGAAACAAAACAAAAATACTAAGTTTCCCATGACAATTATTATATTTGCCGCTACCAGGGGAAGAAATCACAACAGCTTAGCTGAAGCCAAGAGCAGGCTGGGAAATCAGCTATTCACAAGAGTACATGATTGTACAGCAGTCTTGAAAATTTCAAGAGGCCTCAGGAACCTTCCATTTTTAAAAAAAAATTATTTGTATGAGTGCTGAAAGAGCCATGAAGAATCTCTTTGTGGTGTGTGCAAATTCACTGAGAAGTCTCAGTTTTTAACATTTTTGTTTTATTCAATTTTGCCTTGCTATGTGTTTATACAGTTATACATAAACAATAGGAAAAGTGTTTAACTCACAAACAGCTTAGTTAGATGTAGGGCTTGGTCCAGTTCCCACTAAAGGCAATGGAGTAATCCTCACTGACTCTGGTGGGCACTGGGTCAGATTTAAGGACTAACATTTACACCTGATGTTCGCTATGGCTGTTCTTACACGGACTCCTTCCCCCACGATGGGTGTGCAGGAGGGTGTTCCACTGGTGGGGGCGTCCGTGGAAATAGCATGGTGGTGGGTGGGGGGATGGGTGTTTCACTAGTGTTCGCCCGTGTAAACACCACAGGTAGAGGTGCAGGCGTGCTGCTGATGCACGCTGATCTCCACCCACAGAGCCATCCGGAAAAACGGAGGAGGCTCCGTGGGTGGAGGTGGGTGGGTGTCCGTGGGAAAGGACACCCACCCACCTCCACCCACCGTGGCAGCACACCCATCCCACCCACCCACCCTCATCTGTGTAAAGTGGGCCTATTTCCTGCTTCAAACAATTAGTGGTGCTCAAGACTGAAATGATGTCCCTTTAAGAATGTGGCTCTAAGTGATCTTAGAATGCAGACAAGGATCTTAATGGAATGCTGAGCTTGAGTCTTAAATTAATCTTAGGTCTTTTATTTCATGGCCTTAGCAAAGGATGACCTCAGATGGAGGCGAGTGAAGTGGAGATGTTGATCCAAAATTAGGAGCAGAGTTAAGCTCTACACTGATCCCCGACTCTGGCCTCAGTCCAGCCCTGTACTGGTGTAAATCCATTGTAGTTCATAACCCCCAATTTATGCCAGTGATAGTGAGGTCAGAATCATATCCTGACAATGGACTTTTACTCAGTAGCTTCAGGACCACTGTAACCATTAAGAGTTTTTCTTAAGCAATACCATTCAGAATATTTGTCCTATATAAGAAAAACAGGATTACGAGAAGTGTGTCTGAACAATAACCCATTCCTCTAGGAATTCAATGTTTACATAAGAAGGAACGGGTTTCTTCAAAGTAATTGTTGGCTTGGAATCATTTGACATATGGAGTTTTACATGGATTTGATGGGGATTCTAATTAAAACCATGAAATGTTAAAATAGCGTTGCCCCCTGCTATCATAAAGCTGCAAGCCATTCAGCCCGCAGAGGTAACTTTTAAGAATGAGCACAGGATTTTAAGATATCCAGATCCAATGTAGATATAAATCTAGCTTGGTCAATTTAAAAAAACAAAAAAAACAAAACGCACCTGGGAGACCAGCGGGGGACAAACCCTGTCAATAATGGGGGAAGTCACACCCGCCGCTCTCCCCACCAACATTAGCTCTGTCTTGTCAGGATTCAGCTTCAGTTGGCTCTGCCTCATCCAGTCCCCCACAGTCGTCAAACATTGGGAAAGCACTGTACTCTTTGTTGTCTTTATATTGCGGCTGGATGAAATTATTTCTTTGCTGTGCTGTCTGGCATATGGCATTGTTTAGGGTCTTTATACCTTTAATTTTCTGTACCACCTTTGTTCACTTTTAAGACATCTGCAATGGTGTAAATGTATTTATTTAATATTTTAATAAATTTAGTATCCCACCCCTCCTGCCACAGGCAGCTCACAACAGCGTAACAACCCAAAATCATAAAACTATAAAACCCACCCCTACACCCTCATCCTTCTCCTCCCCCCACACCCCCTACCCATCTCCCCCGCCAAACACCTGGCAGAACAGCCAGGTCTTAACCAGGGTTCTAACCAGGGCCAGATCCAGGCAAATGCAAACTCTGTGATCACACAGAGTTCCAGGTGTTGGGAGACTCCCTGGGACCCCCAATACATAGGTCTATGAATAAAGACAGTGAGCCTGATCCCAAACCCCGCAGACCCTGCGCATGCATGGGTGCGGTTTCCACGGCGCACAATGTGCCCGCAATATGAATCCGCACATGATCCATAGTATTTGGGAGCAGGCTCACTGGCTGAAATTCCAAACCCCTCCGCTCAGTATCCATGCGGATTCTGCGTGGCACAATGCCTGCACGTGGCTTGCGTGCACATGCGTGTGTGCGAATTGTGGTTTTTCGCGGGCCATGGGATTGGCTCCATTGACAACATGTTGAAATGACAACATGAGCGTGAGAAGCACTGGTGTAAATATAGGCTCTTGGAGCCTCAAACACAGGGAGCCCTGGCCTACGGAGGGCCCCAGCGAAGGAGGGAACCCCCCACCCCCAAACCTGGAAGCCAGGAGAAAATTAGAAATAACAACATATGTATAAAGTATAGGATGCCTGTAATGCAAGGAGTCCTGGCCCCCAAAGAAGATGTTATGATGCTGCCACTGCCATTTTGAAAAAGGCCATATGTGCGCAGAACAATCCAGTGGCCATTCTGCACAGACACAATTTTTAAAAATTATTATTTCTTTTACTTTAAAAACTTTTTTTTAATGAATTTAAATATAGATCCATAATACAGATCCGTAATTGAATCCAGAATTAAAGATCTGAACTGTAATACAGATCCAAATCTGTAATTCTCCCTGGATGCCCATCCCATTTCTTAGGGATAGCCTTGTTGCATCTTAGGAGAGGAGGTGGCTTGGCTCTTGCTATTGTGAGACCTAGGGAAGAGTGTTGTGTCCCAGAATGATGGGAGGTTCAGGAATGAATGACACAGATGCTGTAGTCTTCCTAGGCTAAAAAAGACCGGTCAGTTTATCCTTCCTGTTCACAGAACACCACCACCTAGCTAGCTGCAGCGCAGACTATTTCCTGAATGCCCCTAGTTCCCAATCCAGGGTTAAACCTGGGGTGGATTAGTCTGGATCTGTTATTAACAAAGGTTGTTCTTACATACTGGCTAGGATCATGGAATGGAACTCTCAACGTGAAGCTTGATCACCTCCGTTTTTATACTGCAGTGTTTTAAGGTACGGTTCTCAAAAGAGATCTCTCCTAGTCATATGGATGTCAACAGGAATTTTAACACTAGCTGTGGTGGAAGGAGAGTTTGATCAGGAGTGCAGGGCCAGCCTTAGAATTTACAAAGCCCAGGACAAAGATAAAATGCAGGGTCCCTTATGATCCCACCTCCTTCCCTGTGGCCGTGCACCCTCGGGTCATCGTCTGTGGAGCCTGAGAGGTGGCTGTGTTTGGGCCCCTGCTTGGAGTTAGTGGTGGGTCCTGCCCTTGCCCTGGTGAAATTGGGAGCCACTCCTAGGCTCCGAGAAAAGAGCAGGGCCTAGGGCAGTCGATCACCCCAGATCTCCTTGTGGTGAGGCTGGCCCTACTACAGGACTGAACATGTCTGAAAATCACACCTTTGCATATATTTAGAATATATATTATTGTGCTAACAATGTTCCGCGCATCTTGAGGGTACATTAGAAATAAAGATACTATTCTTATCTTTGTCCCCCTATATAACGTTTTTGATCCCTCACTTACTGAGATGAAAACAATTCAATAGGAAAGAACTCAGAACCCTCCAAATTTCCTTTAGTGCAAGCAGCTTCTACTCCCTTTTGTTTGACGTTTCCATGTCTCTTATGTTCTGTAGATGGCATGCACCAAATTCATCCTTGGTGTAAATCGGCTCAGCTCCAGCAGTGCCGGTAATTGACTTAATGTGTTCTGCAAAGATTAAAATCAACAATTAATTTTATTGTTCTTCAACTGGAGGAGCCAGAAGAAAAGGTTTCCAACCTTCTAGTCATGCACAGTATGTAGAGTCAATAAAGTATTTAATGTCTGTTGCATCTTTTCTGCTTACCAAGAATTATGGAGTGCCAAGGAGGCCTAACTGTTGTTGAGGTGGGCCAGGGCTTACACAATTGAGAGATAATGAGCCTCCCCCCTTCCCCCCATGGTATCCCTAGAGATGAGGGGTTTGTTTCATTTTGGCAGTTAAAAGCAGAACCAGCGATCCCGAAGGTTCCTTGAGTGTAGTATTGGCTGTGTAGCTCAGTATGAGCCAAGTTAATACTTTGTGGACTGCTGAGCTAAGAGAACGATGTTTTCAATGAAGAGTTGCTGTAGCTTTCAATAGAACAAAAATAATAAAATATCTTCCTAAAAAGAAACACGCTGTTGTAAACATTTCCTTCAAGGGTCTGCTCCAAAGCCCACTGTAGTCAATGGAAAGACTCCCATTGATTCCAGTGAGCTTTTAGAATACGACCCATGTAGAGAAACAGAAAAGAAATAGGATCCAGTTTACTAGTTCCCTGACTATAGTTCAGGTTGCTGCAAAGCCTTGCTAGGTCCTGTTTCTGTCATCCACAAACTTGTTGGGTCCGCCAAGTCCCTCCAATCCCCACAGAATTTGGTGAGCACAGATCTGGGCTTCCCTCTCTCTTCCATAAAGCCCAACGTCAAAACGTTCAAAGGGGTATACATAGGGCTACCCTACCTCCCCTTTAAGAGGGGACACTTATGAAGAATACATGTTGCAGGGCTGCACTGGAACCAATGTAGTCCTGCAATATGTATTTTTCATAAGTGCCTCCTGTTAAAGGGGAGGTACAGTAGCCCTAGGTATACAGATAGCTACCAGGCCTGGATCTAAGGGGGGCATACACTGCTTTCCCTATAAATCCACCCCAATCCCTGCAAAAATAACATGTGTTCTTGGTCCCCACCCACCCAATCTCTCAGTATGAAGGCTAAGATCAGAACAATTGTAACGCGCTCTACGTGGGGCTACCCATGATAACGGTTCGGAAGCTGCAGCTGGTGCAGAATGCGGCGGCCCATCTTCTTATGGGGGTGGGTCGACAAGAGCACATTACACCTGTGCTCCGTTCTCTGCACTGCTGCCTATAGTCTTCTGGACCCGTTTCAAGGTGTTGGTGCTTACCTATAAAGCCCTACATGGTCTCAGCCCTACCTACCTGCGGGACCGCCTCACTCCCTGTGCGCTGGATCGGTCCCTGTGGTCTGCCGGGAGCATCCTTCTTGAAGTCGACTCCCCCGTGTTGGTCGGGGGGGCAACTATGGAGAGGGCATTCTCGGTGGCCACACCGAGGCTGTGGCACTCCCTTCCAGCAGAGGCTTGGGTGGCCCTGGACCTCTCCTTCTTTCAATGAATGTGTAAGACCTGGCTGTTCCACCAGGCTTTTGGTGAGGGAGATGGGTAAAGGGGGGGGGGGAGTTGAGGGGGGAGTCTGCTTTTTGTTCTACTTCCCCCATTATTTACTGTATTTATATTTGTGTTGATTTTAGTTGTTTTTATATGTTTTATACTGTTGTTTTACTTTATATGTTAGCCACCCCAAGCTGCCTGAAGCAGGATGGGAGCAGGGTTAAAAATTGTTTAAACAATACATTTTAAAAAACTAGAATTGAGATGGGGATCCTTTTCCCTTCTGTGGGCCACTTTCAAAATTAGTACATTCTCCATCTGCTAGATAATATTTTATTTATTTAATAATACATTTATTCCCCACCCCTCCTGTGAGCAGCTTGGGGCGGCTAACAAATTTCAGGAAAAAAATAAAACAACCTTTAAAGCATTTAAAACAGTTATAAAAATCTTACAAATAAAACAGAAAGGACAAAAAATAATAATAAAGAATAATAAAGAAGGGTACTGGGGAGGAGGGCAGGGGTGCTCAGACTGGGGAAGGGTCCAAATCGTGGCTCTATGCCATGGATCCATTCCCTAACCTTGAGCAAATGCCCTCAATTTCTCTACCATCCCCTGAACTCGCTTTTGCAGTGCTTGCATATAAGGGTTGGACTTGGACCATATATAGACCAGATCCAGGAAACAAATTGGGACCAAATAAAAACCAACTGTGGGCTGAATTTGGCCCATAGGCTGCAGGCTCCCCACTCCAGCTGTAGACCTAAGCCGCTTTTAGACAAGCAGGCAAATCTAGCGGATTGAAAAATCCACTTTTAGAAACATTACATGGGAGGGCGTTTACACGTACCGTAAGTCACCAGCTGCCATTGGAAACAGCAGTGCCCGGCAGCTCACGCATTATTCTTAAAACCAGATTTGCCAAACTTCATATTGGGGTTTGAAAAATCCAGTTTTAAAAATAATGTGCGAGCTGCTGGGTGCCACTGTTTCCAACGGCAGCTGGTGATTTCTGGTGTGTGCAAACGCCTCCCCCCACCCCCCAACTTTTCCAAAAGCGGATTTTTCAATCCGCTAGATTGGCCTGCTTGTCTAAAAGCGGCCCTAATCCCAGAGAGTAATAATCAAAATTCTGATAAGGAAATGTTTTAACCTAGTACATGAACTTCTGAAGGCAAGCACAAGTGTTCCCCTTCTAATGCAAATGGTTTCACCCCCCCAACCCCACCCCATGCCAGGTCATTGCTACAGGCCTGATACCTCCATTCATATATGAGGACCTGCAGAATAGTCAAAAAGGTCTCACAGCACTTATTGCAATCAGTATCAGCAGGGAGTGCTCAGCTTTGAACATCAGACCACTTGTTTAAGGATTTCAGTATGGAATTAGGGATCCAGCTGTAAGCAAGCACACAGCTTTGAAAATTTTGATCTAAGGAATAAGGCTTTGGAAAGGAATCTTTGTGAAGGTCTGGGGAACCACAGATACCCTCCCCCCTCTCTCCCACTTCATACACATTATACGTTGCTTTACTTAGCTATGAACTCTAGCTCCTCTGTGTATGTGCCATTTTGTAGGAGACACTGGACAAATGGATCAATGGTCAATCAACCCTCAAAGGTTTAGCAGGAAGTTTACGGCTGCAGAAGGGAATTAAAAAAAAATCACTGTGGGACTTTACTTACAGCAGTACAACTTCACTGAAATCAACCGGAAGCAGAATTTACTAATAACGCAGTCACTGTGACCTCTCATCCATAGTTTAAAATCAGTGGAGCTCCATGGACGTATCTGAAAGCACAAAAATTGGAGCCAACGTTTTTCAGAATGAAAGCTTCCCTTTAGCCTTGTTTTTATTGTATTTATTTATTTATTTCACACATTTCTAACCTGCCCATCCTGCCACAGGCAGCTCTGGGCGGCACACAACAGCAAATATTAAAAGCATTAAAACAACAAAGGGAGGAATAAAAATCCCTAACCGCCCACCACCCTAACCCATTCCCCCCACCTTACCCATCCTCCCCCCCCAAAAGCCAGGCAGCATAGCCATGTCTTACAACAGCGTCGAAACAAGGGGAGATCCGGGGCCAAACAGACCTCCACCGGCAGGGAGTTCCACAGCCATGGGGCAGCCACCGAGAAGGCCCTCTCCATCATGGCCCCCTGGCAGACTCGGGGGACCTCCAGGAGAGCACCCGCCGATGACCGCAGGGGCCGATCCAGAACCCGGGGGGTGAGGCGGTCCCGCAAATAGTTTGGGCCGAAGCTGTTTAGGGCTTTATAGGTGAACGCCAACACCTTGAATTGGGCCCGGAACACTACAGGCAGCCAGTACAGAGACTGAAGAACTGGTGTAATATATTCCCGGTGGCCCAATCCCACCAGGAGACCGGCTGCTGCCTTCTGCACCGGCTGCAGTCTCCGTACCATCACCAAAGGTGGCCCCACATAGAGCGCGTTACAGTAGTCAAGCCTAGAGGTGATGAAGGTGTGGATGAGGGTGGCCAGGTCAGAGTCCGAAACATACGGCTGAAGCCGATGCACCAGATGTAATTGATGGAAGGCACTCCCTGCCACGGCCTCCACCTGAGCATCCAAGCGGAGTTGTGAGTCAAGGAGCACCCCCAGACTCCGTACCTGGGGAACCAGCAGAAGATAGACCCCATAAATGATGGGGGCTGTTACACCCGCTGCCTTACCCACCAACATTGCTTCCGTCTTGTTGGGATTCAGCTTCAGTTGGTTTACCCTCATCCAATCCTCCAGAGTTACAAGGCACCCGTTAAGCACCGAGACTTCCGGGCCTGGGTCTGATGAAAAAGAGAGGTAGAGCTGAGTGTCAACAGCATATTGATGACATCACACACCAAACCTCCTGACCACTTCGCCAAACGGCTGCATATACACATTGAACAGGAGAGGGGACAAAACAGAACCCTGTGGGACTCCACACAAGAGGTCTCGGTGTGATGAAAAATAATTACCGAGTACCACTCGCTGAGTTCTTCTGGCCAGGATGGAGTGGAACCAGTCAATAACTGTACTACCCACCCCTGCACGGTCCCACAGGCACATCAGCAACATCTCATGATCAACGGTATCAAACGCTGCTGACAGATCTAATAGAATCAACAGGGCCAAATGGCCCTGGTCTAATTCTTGGTGAAGACCATCAACCAATGCCACAAGTGGCATCCCTAACAGTGACGGGCTGACGAGAGCACATAACACCGGTGCTCCATGCACTGCGCTGGCTGCCGGTAACGTGCCGAGTGAGATTCAAGGTTTTGACTTTGATCTATAAGGCCCTATACAGTCTTGGACCTGGATACCTCAGGGACCGCCTCACCCTCCACGACTCAGGATGGACCCTTTGCTCCACCAGGGGCGCCCTCTTGGAGGTCCCCCAAGTAACGCGGGGGCTACCATGGAGAGGGCGTTCTCGATGGTTGGGCCCCGGTTGTGGAACTCCCTCCCAGAGGAAGCACGACTGGTCCCGAGTCTAATGGCCTTCCGTCGGGCCTGTAAGACATGGCTGTTCTCCCAGGCCTTCGGAGGTGGGATGGGGAGGTTGAATTTTTGTAGGGGGGTGCTTTGAAATTGTTTTAATGATGATATTGTTGCTCTTTTATGCTTTAATAATTGTTTTATATTGTTGGAAGCTGCCCCGAGATGCCGTGGGCATGGGGGGCGGCATACAAATATAATAAAATAAATAAATAAATAAATAAGTGCAGTCTCACCATATCCCGGGCGAAACCCCGACTGTGAGGGATCAAGAAAACAGATATGATCCAGATGCTCCTGCAACTGCCGGGCCACCACCCACTCAATAACCTTCCTTAAAAAGGGAAGGTTAGACACCGGCCGATAACTGTCAAGGGAGTCAACGTCAAGTGATGGTTTCTTGAGCAGGGGTTGCACTACCACCTCTTTAAGGCAGCCCGGTACCCTGCTCTCCCTAAGGGAGGCATTGACCACCCCCTCCAGCAACAGCCCCATCGTCTCCCGGCAGGCCTTAACCAGCAAGGGTCCGGTTCACAACAGGTGGTCCTGACAGCCCCAAGAACATCCTCCGCATCGGCAGGGGTCACCAACTGATACTAATCCCACAAACAAGGACAAAGCGGAGCCTCCATAACCTCCAATTGCCCTACTGCAGAAAATGCAGCATCAAAACCATGGTGAATCCAAGCGATTTTATCCACACAATAATCCACAAACAAGTCACAGTGGGCATTAGATGACTCCACTCCAAGGTGGAGGGAATCTGGACTGACCAGCCCCTGCACCACCTGGAACAACTCCACTGAATGGGATTTAACGGATGCTATAAGGGCAGCAAAGAACTCTTTCTTTGCTGTTTGCATAGCAACAGCATAGGCTCATAAACTTGCTCTGTGCCGCAACCTGTTGGCTTCAGCACGTGAACGACGTCACCATTGCTCCAACCACCTTCCCTCCTGCTTCAGCACCTGCAGCCACTCCGAAAACCAGGGTGCTGCCGCCTGGGAAGTGGATGCCTCAGAGCTATCTGATCAATGGCCTCCATCAGCAAGACATTCCACAGCTCAACAAGGCCATTGATGGGACAGCCATCCAGATCAGAGGGTATATTACCCCAACGCCTCCTGGAACTGCTCCAGTTCCATCTGTCTATGGGGGCGGACCATTAAAATAGGTTCCATGCCCCCCGGGGGCAAACATGCTCCAGGAGAGGGGCCTGCAGGAGGTAATGGTCCATCCATGACAAGGGGACAGCTAATATCTCCCCCACCAACAGACCCCCTGTCTCAAGGTCAGTGCAAAACACAAGGTCTAAGGTATGTCCCCTCTGGTGTGTCGGACTGATGACCCTCTGGGACAGGCCCATGGTTGCCATGCTGGTCATGAACTCATGCTCTGCACCCCCAAGATCGGCGTCGGTGTGGATGTTGAAGTCCCCCAAGCCTATCATCTTTGGGGATTGCAACACCACTCCTGACACCATATTCGCTAGAGCATGCAGGGATGCTGCCGTACAGGTGGGTGCATGGTGTACAAGCAGCACTCCCAAACTGTCCCTTGCCACATCAAACACCAGATGGAGACCCTCAACCCCCATTATGGATTGCACTGGATACCTCCGAACAGCCCAACCCTCCCTAAAAATCATGGCTACACCACCCCCCACCCTGTCGTCCCTCTGAATGCAGTTGATGCTGCATAGAATACCCAGCTGGAACAAGGTCAGCCAAGATAGGCCCCGACTCCGTGTCCAGCCAGGTTTCCGTGATACACACGAGGTCGGCTGCATGGTCCAGGATCAATTCCTGGACCGTTTTTGCTTTATTTGCTACCGACCTTGCATTCACCAGCATCAGCACATGCCCTCTGGATCAGGGGCCCTCTGATCCAGAACCACCTGCCCCATTGCTAGAGGGCTGGTGAGGGGAACAGATATTAAGCACCTGTCCCGCCACCCAGCTCGAACATATCCCCCCCATGTGGACCATACCTCCCATGCCCCATCACGACCCCAATGGCTGTGTCCCCCCCCACCCGGCCCCAGCCTTGGCTACCCTCTGGCTGTCCCGCCCCAATTGAGGGGAGGATTCCCACCCACGCACCCATTACCAAATTGAACCCTCATCCCCTCCCTAATCCAATTCCCATCTATATTCCCCATCCCCTTACCACCCCACTATAAAATAAAGAAACTCTCCCACCCCCCACCAATCACCTCCCACACTTCCCCCTTTAAAACAAGTATCCCCCAATACAAAGCCCTCCCCACAATTCACTGTCAACAGACAGAACCCCACATCCCAGCCCACCCAGGCCCTCACCAAGGGCCGCACCCAAGGCCCTTCTGAAGGCATGCCGCAGAGTAACTCCTACTGGGGCTGACGCCCCTCCCCCAGAAGCTGCAGGGAAGATCATGGTCCCGCCCCCTCTCCCTCTGCCACTGGGAGGGTGGTGGAGTCCCTGCAGCCTGGCTCCCAGCCCCGACAACGGGTGAGCGAGCAGAGCCACAGACAGTGCTGGGGGGGAGGGGGAGGAGGTGAGCCCAACTGGCTCCCAGCCCCCTCTGGTGTAACAGGTGTTCCCTGGATTCCGCGAATAGGGTGGCCACCTCCACACCGCCGAAGAACCCCTGCTGGGGCCAGCACCCCGCTCCCTGAAGCTGCAGGGAAGATGGTGGTCTTGCCCCCTCTCCCTCTGCCACTGGGAGGGGGTGGATTCCCTGAAGCCTGGCTCCCAGCCCTGACAACGGGCGGGCGAGCGAGCGGAGCCCTGGACAGTGCTGTGGAAGGGGTGGGGAGGAGGTGAGCCTAACTGGCTCCCAGCCCCCTCTGGGGTAACAGGTGCTCCCTGGATTCTGCGAATACTATAGGGTGGCCGCCTCCTGCTGATAATGCCCCACCAATGGCTCTTTGCCCTCAGGGCAGCCCCCTCTTTATGGAGTTACCTGCCTTGCAAGAGCTCCTACTGCTCCCACATCCTGTAACAGACTTTTAAACAATGATTATTATGGAATTTGAGTTTGTCACACTTAAAGCCTGAAACTTTCAGGAATGTGCGAACAGGTTGCAGTTTGGGTTTGGCCGTTCGGTTTGGTCCGATTCATTTCGCCCGTTCGATTCAGCCATTCAGTCCGTTCGCCGCGTTCGGCCGTTCGGTTTGGTCGTGTTCGGTTTGGTTCGAGCGTTCGGAAAAAGGCTGTCTGTGCAAGAAATGATGGCCCCAGACCCATCTTAAAGATATTGGCCATAGTCCTCCCTGCCTGTAACTTGGCCCCAGAACCCTGGCGGTGGGTCCTGGGGCTGGAGTTGCTGTTTCTTGATGCTTTGGAAAATTGGCTCTCTGTGCGAGGAATGATGGCCCCGGACCCATGACGTTGGGTCCTGGGGCTAGAGTGGCAGCTTCTGGCTATTGACCACAGCCCTCCCTGCCTGTAACTTGGCCCCAGAATCCTGACGGCAGGTCCTGGGGTTGGAGTGGCTGTTTCTTGGTGCGGTTGAATGAAGTCTCTTGGTACGAGGAATGATGGCCCCAGACCCATGACAGTGGGTCCTGGGGCTAAGGTGGCAGCTTGTAGATATTGGCCACAGCCCTCCCTGCCTGTAACTTGGCCCCAGAACCCTGGCGGCAGGTCCTGAGGCTGGAGTGGCTGTTTCTTGATGCGGTTGAAAGACATCGCCTCTGCGAGGAATGATGGCCCCAGACCCATGACGGTGAGTCCTGGGGTTAGAAGAGTGGCAGCTTGTAGGTATTGGCCACAGCCCTCCTTGCCTGTAACTTGGCCCCAGAACCCTG
>QEPC01009488.1:2653277-2711268 GCA_003113815.1 Sphenodon punctatus | reverse complement strand
TATCTATCTATCTATCTATCTATCTATCTATCTATCTATCTATCTATCTATCTATCTATCTATCTATCTATCTATCTCTACACTAAATCTAACTGCTATTAACTATTCTAAAACCTATTGAACTAAATGGTACCTTTTATCAAGGATATTGCTGTCTCAAACTGAAAAAGGGCTTAAGTCTGCTATTCTGGCCCTGATTGATTATTGTTCCCAGAACGAACTTGTCATCAATGGGGGTAAGTCTAAGATAATGGTAGCGGGAGGCAAATCATGTGCCCGTAAATGGACCATTTCACATTTGTCTATGGAGACAGTGGATGAATTTCCATATTTGGGTATTCTATTTACAGCAAGAGGTACCTGGGCGCCCCACCTTAAAAACAGAGCCCGTCTGTCTCGTTTTACTACCTGAGCCCTTATGAAATCTGAAAATATTTCCTATGGTATAGCGGTTAATACCATATTGAAAGTGTTTCAAACCAAGGTGTACCCTATGTTAACCTTTGGCCTGGAGCTAATTCCATCTCCAGACTATATAATCCTGGAGCGTGTGCAAAATTACTTTTTGCGTTGGGTGCTTACCGTGGGTAACAGTATCCCAGGGGCGATTATCCGAGCCAAAACCAACATGCTTCCTGTGGAACATTACGCAAGGATGGCGTTATTTAGGTTCTGGCTCAAAGTGGGATTATTGCTGCAGGACTCGTTGCAGTCTCTTTGCGTAGCTGAGGAGCTCACTCATGAGAGCCCTAGGACATATCCATGGTTGGCTTACCTGTCACTGACTTTACATTGGTTGGGTTTTTTCTTCCAATATTTCTGTGGAAAATCTGTCCGAGAATTAGAATCCAGATCTAGAGATCTGACTGTTCAAGATGATCTGGCAACTTTGAAAACTTGGAGGGTGACCCCTGGCTTGAGTCTAAGTAAAACTTGTTTTAACAGGGAACCTTATCTGAACATCCTGGAGAATAACCATCTGAGAAGATATTATACCCTCATGCGTTTCCATCAAATTCAAACTTTAGTTTTAGAGGGTAGGCTACAAAACATCCCTTATGAGGACCAGAAATGCTTATGCTTGTTATGGGAGGTTGAAACTGTTGAACATTTTCTCTTAAAATGTCCACATTATGCATATTTGAGAGAAACGTGGCTAACCCCTCTCATTTCTGGAAGAGGGGAAAGCCTCTCTGAGACCTTCTCTTATCTGTCTACTTTATCTGATGGGAATGGTTTAATTGCTGTTGCATCCTTTTTATTACTAGCCTCAAGGAGATGGAAAATTATACATGCTCATACTATAGGTTACGAGTAAGATCTGATCTGATGGTGTCAGTGATGTAATATGCGCTTATATGATGAGGCTTTTCCCCTTCATATTTTTTTTTAGGAAGTTTATAAGGTTATTTAATTGTCCAATGTTATATGTTTTAGCTGCATCGGTAATATTACTGTATGTATTTTATTTTTTTGTGTTTTGTACTCTTGGGTGCTCTTTTTGGCCATGGCGGAAGCCAGCGCCTAATAAACTTAAAACTGGAACTATATGGAATATCCTAATAAATAACTACAAAGGCCTTGCCCTACAAACACACTGTATCTCTATTTATCTCTATAACTAAGCTAACTACTATGTATATCTATCTAGTAACTGTCTATCTAATGACTATCTATCTATATATACAATATTACACAGGGGGAAACACAAAGAACACAGGGAGGGGTACAAAACTGAAATGAAAATCAATCTAATAATATTCCTACTCTAAATAAATCCAAAACTTAAAACAGGGGAAGGGAATCAGGGATGGAATAAGAGGGAGAGGGAAAGGATTCAATGGAGGGTGAAGGGATGAAGGAAGATTGAACACAGGGAACACAGGGAAGGGTAAAAACAAAAAATAACACCTAAATCTATCTAATCTAATCTAAATAAATGATAATATGGAGGTAAATGAGTTGGATGGGTGAAATAGGAGGAGGATGGCAATGGATTAGGAACAAAAACTGCTGGGAGAGAGGGAGCCTTCTGAAACACCTGCTGTTCAGGAACAGTGACTAGCTCAGAAGGTGTTGGGAAGGGGGAAGGCAATCAGTTTTGTTTCTTGTTGCGCCCGCCTCACCGCAAGCCCCATTGACTCCGTGCAGCCTAGCCCATGGCCAATTGCAGACTGCGAAGCCAGTGGTCTGAGGCGAAAAGGGATGGTGATTGGGTAGGCTGGCTGCTACTCCAAGCCTCTTCACCCCTGGTGCCTGGAAGTCTGCTCCTCAGCTGACTCTCCCTCCCTGTCACGTTTGACCTTCCAGTGACACTTTGTTTGCCACACGAACTCACCCGAACACGATCCAAACTGACCAAACTGTTCGGTCATTTCGACGTTTGGATCTAGTTCGGTTCGGTCAGTTCGGGTTCGGTCGTCCAAACAGACTGAGTTCAGTCCGAACTTCCGAACCGCATTCGCCCATCCCTAGAAACTTTTAGGGATAATGTGAATTTCTAACCATCCTGGACTATTGAATAGAAACTGGAGTGGCACAGACTCCTGAGTAAGCTTGTTCCAAGTACGCTTGGATTTCTCCTAGACTCAGATTGCTTAGAACTTTTCTGTCGCCCACTCCTTTCCAAGTGCTGAGTTTTGAAAGATGTTTTCCTTACTCAGAGTTTAGCTATCCAAGAGAAAGCACACACATTCTTTCATGAAATTTGTAAAACCACAAACTTTTACAGGCTGTTCTGTGACTTATACTACTGTTGCCTTCTAAGCATACTTAATAAATGGCTGTTCCAGCAGGCTTTCCATGCTGGCCTAAAATCATCATAAAAAACTTTTCTCCAGGAAGTGTTCTGATGGGAGTGTGATGGAAACTATATAAATAAGACAAACATGGTATTTCTAATCAAATTTTGTCATAGATGTTTAATGTTCCTAATCCTTTTGATGTAGATAAGCAAAAAGCCATTTCTGATTAATCAAGCTGTCAGAAAATCCCTACAGAAGCGCAGTGTTTTCACCAGCCAGTGTCACCAAAGGCAAAGGATGTAGCTCTCCGTCCATTAAAGTCAATGGCTAAGCTCCTATTGACTTTAAATGCATTGGTAAAGCCCTGATTTTTGCTTCCTTAGGATAGGAAGCAGTGCTGAAACGGAATCTCCAGTGCAACTGGATGACTTGAAATCGGTTATAAGTGGAAATGAAGAAGATGAAAAGCTTCAAGTGAAAATACAAGCTTTTGAAGAAAAAATCAGTGTTGACAGCGGTACTCCTGGCTCTGTGCGCAGGTATAGTCTAGGCCAGGTTTCTAAAGAAGAAAGGAAGGATATGAGATTTAACAGGTACGAGTCTACAAAACGCAAGAATGGTTTTTCATGCCGATCGGATTTGCAATAATTTATCAAAACGTGAAAGGGAACGGTCCAATCACAGAACACCTGGGGGCACCAAAAGTCTAATTGCAACCAGGCCTCGTATCGTTGGGTGTCGGAGCTGGATAAGATCTTGCCGATTTTATTTGTTTAACCTGCCCTATGCCCCAGAGTGCCAAGGGAGAAGCAGGGAGAACTTGTTTGTGTACAGAGAGCTCCAGCAATGAAGGATCAGACAGCTTTCCCTGAATGGGATTAGGAATCATTCTACTGCCAGGTTGGACTTTCTATGCAAGAATGTCAGCGTTTTAGGCCAAACTCTGCTCTGGATGTATACTTTGTGCTTACTCTTAGCTTAATTGTGAACATTTATTTAGAAGATTTTTAGATGCGATGGAATAAAACCCAGCCATATGCTCTAGGCATCTCTCTCATTTTTTGAAATAAATCTAAAGGCACATGAAGGACTATTTAATATACTTCAGCATCAGCAAGAAAACTGTTTAAACACTCTAATCTTCCCCTCCTGCTCTAACCAGGCCTATTCTCTCTCTCTCTCTCTCTCTCTCTCTCTCTCCCCATGTTTGTCTTGAGATGGACCACCCCTGGACGTGCTGTAGAGGTGGCCAGCCCCGCATCCCCGATAGCACTGGGTTTAAACCGACCCAGCAGCTTCCACAGTCTGCCCACACGGTGTCCCCCTGCACCGCACCATAGAGCTAAGGATAGATCAGCCGCCATTCTAGGCTGCCACCCACAGCTCTATAGCATTGCTGGGGCCACCCCTGGCCTGAAACGGAGCTGCAGCGGCCCATTCACAAAGTAAACGGACTGCTGCTCTGCCCCAGCCGGTGCTCTGGGTTTGAGTCACCTACTCTGCTTGCGGTGCTCCAGGATGTTCTGGAGCACAAGAGGAGCTAGCCCAGAATAGGCAGTGTCTGCTCTGTCTCACCCCTAGGCAGCCTGCCTTTAAACGGAAGGACCACCCGCGGGTGAGGCGGAGCAGAAGCGTTGGTGCAGTCCATGTAAAAACACCCTGCGTATTTGTTCAACAGGAAAACAGATGAGCTTTGGCACATGAATAAATTTCCATGTGAAGGAAGCAAGGCCCTCATCATTCTAACACTCCATTGGCTACTGATACTGCATGGGTAGAGCATGGTGTCATATTGATTTAATTGTTCTGTGGTGGTCACTTGAGCCCCTGGGTGATCAAGGTGATTCTCCCCACGACTGAAGCCCTGGCAGTAGCACATCATAGGTTTCCTCATTCCACCCCTGCTGGTGTATTTCACAGGAAATGCACATCCATTGATTCTCAGTTAAGATGCATGCACTTGTGTGTTTTTTTCTTTCTTTCTTCCTGATTTCCAGTTACTTCCCATCCTTTGAGGAGTCATGGGAGATGCTACCAAACCTCACCAGTAGCATCCTTTTGCATCTACTTTAAATTTCTACACAAGGGGCAAGGCAGGGGTTAGTTAGGCCCCAAATTTTGAACATAGCAGCTTAAGGGACCGGCTGAGTTGCTTTAAAGGAGGGATGCCACCTCTCCGGGTTTCAATCCAAGCTCCAGGTAAAACTCTGATTTCCCTGGGTCAGCCAGGAACTCTGGCTGAGCCAGGGACATTCCTTTCACTGCTGTGCTGTTCCCTTCTGCAATATATGTCCTCTAGAGGGCCTGGCTCTGCTTTATTTGGACACCCAAGTCTCTCTCATTGATGCTCATGGAAGTGCTAAGAATGCTTCTCTGTGCTCAGGTGGCCTGATTCTCCTCTTACTTACCTCAGTGTAAATCGGCAATTACGCTATGGTGCATAAGAGGAAGCAGGCCTGGAATCTAGGATAACAATGGTCAGGCTCTGTCTTTGGCATCATTTCCCACAGCTGTACACTGATTCTCATTTTCATCATTCAGAGTTGGTGGATTTGAAGAGTTGAAGGGGCAGACTTGTTGGTAAGCCACAGGGATTTTCTTGCCCCCTTTCCAATGTGGCTGTGCCCTATGGAATGTTGCGACATCACAATGCTCTTTAAGAGGGACGTGTCAGATAGGGACGTGACAGGCCCCGCGTTGCCCCACCTGTGCCAACATGGGACTGCGCCCCCCAGGTTTCCTCCCAGCGGGAGGTGGCAGCCGTACTTTGATGGAGGATCTAGATTTGCTTAAACCAGTTTTGGATGGGATTGTCTTAGAACCTGATTGGCAATTGGCATTCAGTGCTCAGATACCATAGTGATGAGAGCAGTAGATAGATACAGGTACTTTGGTGCAGTCTGTCTTGTGGCATTTATATATGCCAACTTCTTATGCTTAATACAGGTGTGGGCTTGGCTTCAGTTCTTGAAATACAAATTCATTCAAAGTTATTTGTACTTGTTTGGCTAGGAGGATTTCAAGGCCAAATTCCATCCTTGTTATACCAGAGAAGCTACACAGATATAACTAAGAACATCATTTGGCCCACGAATAATTTTTAATGTCTTCTTTTGTTTTAGCATGTTGTGATCCATCTTACCTCCTCCCCAAACCATTTGTCTTTCCCTTTTATATGCACTGCAGGTCTAAAAGTCTAGCATTGCATGCCATCCGCACCAAGGGTGCTCAGTCAGACAATGGGCAAGATCTGGAGAATGGAGACATTACAGCAGGCGTCTCTTTCACAGAAATCTGTCTCGGCCAAGAAAACGACAAATTACCTTTTAGCACAGATACTGGAGAATCGCAGCCAGGAAATTCTTCTGTTTCACACCCAAGTCTCAAATGCACAGAATCAGAAGGTTTGCCAGAACCTGTTAATGAAAAAAACTACCATGAAGGAAGTGCAGAGACAATCAAAAATCCTGTGGAATACGAGGATAAGCTCTACTTGCACTTAAAGGAAAATCTCAGTAAAGTGAAAGCATATGTCATGGAGATGGGGAAGAAAATTCCTTTCCCAGATCAATGTATTATTGAAGGTAAGAGGTCTGAACCTTTCAAGTTATGGGAACATTAAAAATTCTTCAGGGTTTGTTTAAACTCTCTGCCAATCTCCTCGAAGGAGGAGCCCCTTACACTGGATCAAACATAAGTTTACCCAGTGACATCATTACAAAGCACAGCGTTGCAAAATTTCTTTCACTGCTGTACTGTTCCCTTCTGCAATATATGTCCTCTAGAGGGCCTGGCTCTGCTTTCTTTGGACACCCAAGTCTCTCCCACTGATTCTCATGGAAGTGCAAAGAATGCTTGTCTGTGCTCAGGTGGCCTGATTCTCCTCTTACTTACCTCAGTGTAAATCGGCAAAGGCAGCAGAATTACACAAGGGTGCATAAGAGAGGAAGCAGGCCTGGAATCTAGGATAACAATGGTCGGGCTCTGTCTTTTGCATCATTTCCCACAGCTGTACACTGATTCTCATTTTCATCATTCAGAGTTGATGGATTTTCCCCCTGAAGTCCTTGGTAATTAATCAAATAGAGCCTGATCCTGGAAGGCTCCAAAAAAAACCTCTCCAGTACCTTTCAGAACTGATGCCATCTTCTTATTCTGACTAAAATTCAAATCTTAATTTTTAAAAGAATTAAAGGCCACGATCCACAAACCACTTAATCCGGAGTAAATGGTTTGTGGATCACATGTCTAAAATATAAATTCTCTAGCTCATAAAGGTCAGCATGATGGAGTAGAACTGAACTGGGTGTCTTCACATGGACAGCTGCCCCACCTCTGCTCTGCCTCACCCCCAGGCGGGCCATCCACTTAAAGGCAGCCTACCAGATGTGCAGACAGAGCAGAGGCAAGGCAGACTGTCCCTGCTCTAGGAACATCCCAGACCACCACCAGCAGCCCAAACCTGGGGACTGCAGTCCATCTGCTCAGTGGACGGCTGCTGAAGCCCCACTCTTGGCTGGGGGATGCTCTGTCAATGCCATAGCATTGCAAGCCATCCGCCTGCAACGCTATGGTGTAGGGGAGGGATGCTGAGGGTGTGAACCATAGTCCCCGGCAGCTGCTGGGTCCAGACTCAGGTGTGGCTGCAAGCGAGCAGATGTGGGGGTGTACCCCACGGACTTGCTCCAAGATTGTGCACCCCCGTGCCCATGTAATAATACCATTACCTACTGTCTAAGAATGGACGACCATCTAGCTAGGCAGAAGCAGCAGAGAAGCCAAATCCTGCAAGACAGCTGGTCATCTGGGGGAAGAGAGAAACAGAGCTCCAGATAAAGAAAAGCTTGGATGTTCGGGATTAAACTGCAGGAGAATCCAGGAGAGAGACTCTGTGTCCACAATGGGTTGGAACTTGCTGCCAAGTGAGTGACCAAGTAGAGCTGAAACGGGTAAACCTGTTGAATCTAGAGTATTCAAACCAAAACAAAAATGGTGGTTCAGGTAATGACCAGTGCCTGGCTACTAGGGGCATGTGCAGAAATCACGTAATTTGTTTTTGTTTCCCAAACCCCCTTCATTTGGGGGTCAAACAAATGACTCATTTGTTTTCATTTTGTTTTATTTTATTAAAATAAAATTGTTTGCTTATTCATTCATTTTTTTGTCCCTTAATTACAAAAACAAATGAGGCTCCATTTGTTTTTGTAACTAATTAAAAGGGTACAAATTGCACACCCCTAGTGGTGATGCTCTATTGCATATCCATTTAGTTTCCCTTTTTTGTTTTGTTTTTTGTTCATCCGTTTGGCTATTTTGATATTTTGGTCATTTTGTTATTTCAGTTATATTGCTGCGCTATTGCCTGTGTGCAATTGCTGAAAGTGATGCAACTGAAATGCCAAAATGAACGAGATACGGGAATAACCAAACCAAAAACCAACCAAACCAAAAACAAAAGGGAAAAAACCAAAAACCAAAATGGAATGCCTGAAAAAACAGACATGCGAGAAGAACCCATTTTCAGTTGTGGACAGTCTTCTGGTACCGAAAGGGCTACTTAAATATGCAAATAATACTGCTGTGTATATTAAATCCACTGCCTGTTTCAGCTTTGTGACTTGCCCACTTAGTCAGATTATTCCCATTGCTGAGCACTTACTCATACAAGCAGGCTTATGGACTTCAGTGGGGATGGGGGATAACTTACCAATGGCAGCATGACCCTATATGACTAAAAGGTCCATGATGACTGTAATTATAGTTGAATTAATGAGTTTGCATGCAGTCCGTATCAAGGTGCTCAGTCAGTCAGAAAATGGACAAAACCTAGAGAATGGAGACCTGATGGACAGGTCTTGCTCACTGACATTTGTCCACCAAATAGGCTAGCTCAGCAGTTGGGTGGTCCACTGTAAGGGATGGTTTATCTGGCATGTGGGCAGTCTTCAGGGGTCAGGTCCAGGTGTAGACAGGATCAGGGTCCAGGTGAGAGCAGGCTTGGACAGGAAAGGATGAGATCAGGTGAGGCAGGCTTGGGCATCCAATCAGGGTAGAAATGGAGCAGGAAGTAGGGTCAGGTTCAGAAAAAGAAGCAGAAGCAGACTCAGGGCAGAGCAGACACAGCACAGGAAGTGGGAGCATGGTTCCACCCTGGTTCCTATTGCTTCGGGGTGACCTTTGTCTAGGTCAGGGCTAGACTTAGGATTTTAGTGCCCATGGGCAACCCGGGCTGCTGGCCCCCACTCCCTGGAGCTCTGATGTGTGTGCGGGATGCCGTCTGAGGCAGGGAGGGAGACAATGGGCGGAGGGAGACAACTCCAGCAGAGAAGCAGAGTCTCTTCCTCTGCACTTGCTGCCACCACAGAGCATGTTTGCGAGTGGCACGGGTGAGGTAATGCGGTTGCAGCAGCAGCTGGGGGAGGGGCACCATGACCGGCAGAAGAGAAGCCCCCAACCTCCCAAAATCTGCCACCCCCCCAAAACAAAATCTGCCGTCCTAGTCAGGTGCCTATGTTGGCTGCCCCTAAACCCCGCCCTGGTTTAGGTAGGCAGCCACTCAGGACTTTGAGGTGTGGCAAGGGTGTTGGGATCAGGGGCCTACTGGATAGATGCTGCACTGAAGTCAAGTCATGGAAGTGGTGCTATGAAGCTAGCCTCTACCGTAAGTCCCCAGAAATACAAGTTTGAGGCCCAGCTCTTTATACTCTAGTATTCAGCTTCCATCTGCAAAAATCTTTTGTTGTTTTTGTTTTGCTGGGTGTGAGTTTGTTGCTTTTGGGGGGGCAGAAGCTTGAGGTGGATAAATCTCGGCTTTGCTGTCTGTCCAGCTTATCAGTATGTGTGGCTGTTTCAGTAAATTAGAATGGAAGTATCAGAAAAAATGGACTGACTTGAGGGTTTGCTTGAAGAATTGAATGAGTCAATGCCCCCTTTTCAGATAGCAAATATTTTATGCGTATTTTCTGATTTCCTCTCTGCGCCAAACTAAGTTAAAATCCCTATTAAGGTGACTTTTTTTAAAAAAAGCAACCAAAAAAAAAAAGCATGTCATTTCAGAATTCATTCATACTCTTGTAATTTCCTGGAAATTCCTCAAGTAACGTTCTTGGGGAAATTCCTTGAGCAAGGACACATGTGTAAGAAGAAAGATTTATGTGACTCATTCTAAGTAAGTACATTCACAGAAATGCACTCATGCTCATTACACAGGGGACAGCGACTTAATATTTCAAATTCTACATAAACCACTCAATCCCAAACCTGGAAGTGATCTGACCTATATCATTTCTTCATGTCCTAACAAGAGATTATTCAGCGCTATACATATTTTCATAAAGAAACTGCTCATAAAAGATGCCAAATAATAGAGGTAGGGTGTTAATGTTGTGTTAACCACATAGGAATGTGAAATGTTTTGTATATGAGGGAAGCTGGGAATTAATTGGTAAATATGGGAAGGAGTAAAGAGCATAGAGATTCTAGGGTAAGCCTCCTCCACTCTCAAATATGTTGCAACAATGTTGTATTGCAATGTTAAGTATAACATGTTCTTTAAAAATATCATCCAGTGGGGCCATGTCCTCTTATAGGGATTTAAAATGTAATGTATGGAAGGGCTCATTCTCCCCAAACAACCCCACATCTTCCATTTTTTCTATACTGGTGCGATCCCCAGGGCACTAAGGCCCTTTTCACATGGGCACCCCCCTCGCACACGTGTGCAGGGGGGGGGCGCCCATGCGAACGCTGTGGGTGGTGGGTGGAAGTGCGTGTGGGCTCCCGCGCTCCATCCACCTCCACCCATCACCCACGCACGGACCAACGGGCACCAATGCCCAATTCTCCATGTGTGGAGATGGGTGGAGGTGGGTGGGGGTCCGTAGGAACGCACCCCCATGCACCGCCCACCCACTGTGGCATCCCCCCATCCACTGCAGCCCGTGTGAAAAGGGCCGAAGAGCTAATCCAAAGCCCACTGAAAAGAGTTGGCACCGACCATAAGTGCCCTGAGGATCACACTATAAGGAAGCCACCGGGCTCACCAACGTCTTCCACAATCCCTCTCCCTGCGGTACTAATTATAATCAACAGAGTTTCCGTCTTTGACAATCTCTTCAGAAAACCCAATTCCATAAGCATTCCCTTTTGAGTTTTTCCTCTAAGTATCTTTCTACTTTCTTCTTCACTGGTGGCACCATGTCTCCTACATGGTTCCCACCCCAAATTTATAGGGTAAATACAAGGCCTTAGTCAAGCTGTGTCCTTGGTTGCCCTATCAGAGGCTGTAGGTAACAGGCAGCTTTTGGAGCAGGTGGAGCCAGAGTGGCACAGCTCACCCTGCTACATGTACATAAGGACTTCCCTTGGTGACTATTTGGAGGCTGCAGCGGCTGCAAAACATGATGGCCCACTTTCTGTGGGGGTGAGTTGCTGAGAGCCTGTTACAGTGGTGCTTCAGAGTACTGCACTACTGTGCCCAGTAGCTTTGTGGGCACAATTCAAGGTGTTGGTTTTGTCTGAAAAAGCAGCCTGCCTTCTACCCTATATCCCGTTGCAGCTTCTGAGGTCAGCCGGAAATGCTCTCTTGCATGTGCCATCAGCAAGTCATGTCAAGGGCATGCAGAGAGGTGTTCTTAGAGGCTGCTCCCTGGAATTACGGAACTCACTTCCTCTGGAGGTTTGCCAAAGCCCACACCTTGAGTATTTTCAGGAGGCACCATGAGTATTTTTTCATTTGGCCAAGTGCTTGGCAGGTGGGGATAGATAGGACTTGGGAGGGTCAGGAGTAGGGGATTTTAAAATAGTTTTATTTATATTTATCTATCTGTCTATTTGATATGCTTTTATATGTTGCAACCTGCCCTGACCCCTAGGGAATAGGGCAGGATATAAATTTAAATAAATGAATAAATAACTAATATTCTACATGCAGGTTAAAAACGAACAATGGTAGTACCTCCCAATTAGCCAAAGGCCACACTGTGTCCCCCTTACTCATGCTGAGTAGTACTTTGCAGCATGAGCAGACTCATTGATTTCAATGAAATTGTTGGTTGGTTTGAATGCTACCCAGTGTATGTAAGGGCAGCAGAAGCTGGACCTAAACTACTGTGGTTGTATACAGTGTAAACAGTACAATAGGCAAGGGGGACCCACACTCCCTTCTCCCCATCCTCCGTATTTGCCTCCATTAAAGGAATGGTCTCATGGGACTAGCGGTTACCTAGTTATTCCCCCACATTCCCTGCAGTGATTCCGGCAAGTCTTGTAGTCTGTAATGTTCTGCTATAAGGTATTTCAAACATCTCTGCAATGTTGATTTGTATCGTAGTTACTGCAGTCTTAAAGGGACGGTTAGGATTTAAAATGTGATGGGGATAGGAACGATAAAAGCTGTATTATCAGTCCTGTCCATCACATTTTGTGAGGTGCAGTGCATTACAGAGATCTTTATAGACTTGGTTTTCACCTATCAAATTTGAAGAAGGTACAACCAAAGCAGAACTGAATATAAACCTCCACTCTGGCTAATATCCCTAAATGCATCTGCCAGAAAGCATGATGCTGACAAAGAGGGATGCCTCTTCAGCTATCAACAGGCACCCCACGGCAACTGATGAGTTCCATTGTCACTGTGGCTGCTCATTCCACCATCCAGACCAAATATCATTTGGTGTGTGGAGAAGAAGGTGTATAGTTAACCAGCAAGTAGGAAAGGCCTATGGCCAATGTGTACTCAAGCTAGAACTGAGACCCAGACAAACATTGCTAATGGGTAGGCATATATAAAGCTAAACTGTGTATTTGAGGTATGGTGTCAGAAGTGGAGTCAAGGAAATTTATCTGACACATCAGAACTTATTTTGTTTGTGTGTTGTCCCATTTTGGGCTGACAGCTTGATTCAGTTTTTATTTAATCCCATACAGATTGATTTTCTGCTCTTCCATGCACAAAACACTTTAAGGCTCCCTGGTGTACTATGTCCATCAGTCCACTCCTGCTCATGCTCTGAAAATTTTCCTTTAGAAATATCATCGTATTTGTCACTTGATTTGCCCTTTATGAAACTAAGCAGAGTAGTTTTCATCAGCTCATATTCCTCCAGATGGTTTGAATTGTTCTACCTTATCAATGTTTCAGGGATCTTTCTTACCACAAAGGCCAGACTCTCTGGTCTATAATTTCCTGAAGACTCCCCACCCTAGTTCCTTTATTAAATTTAGCCTTATGCTAAGCAGGAATAACCAGCCACCTTGGTTTCTTTTTCTTTGGACATCAGGTATACCAGAGGACACAGAATCAAAACTCCTGTGTACTGTTCGATTCCCACGTTACTTTGTGAACTCAGAAACCTTACCTGTTTTGGTTTTTACTCATTTGGAGAAACAGGAATAATAGAAGTGGTAAAGCACTTTATGATTCCCTGATTAAACACACTAGAGCACTGGCAAGTACTATCATTGGTGTCATGAGGTTGGAATAATGAGAACTACAGCAAATGGACTTGGATGAAACTGCAGTATCTTCTTTTTTTCAAAATTCTCACTAGCTGTTGTTCCAGTCCTCAAACAAACTTCCCAGATACCAAGGGCTTTCTCTGGGTAAAAACAGATGTGACAAAAGCCCGCTGTGGCCAGCTTTGTCACACTGTGACGTGGACCTCACCTACATGTGTGTGCAGTTGCCACCAGATGTTGGCCCGGGATTGCCCCAGGCCGTGTCGGCAGCTAGCCTGGGCTCTGACCTCAGGAAACCCCTGAAGTCACAGCCCAGGCTAAGGCCCACCCAACAGGGCCAAAATGGACCACAGCAGGCTATCATGTCTGTCCTGGGTCAGGTCTGCCATGCCCAGTTACCATAGCAGGCCATCATTGGCCACCATGACTGCCCATCATGGCAGGGTGCGGGGCGCAGTGTGGGGCACTAGCCCCACATTCCTGTTTCTCCCCACCCTCCCTAACCACAGGAAAGTTTGTTCTGCGGTCCGACCTGGCTGGGACCATGTCTGCCTCAGCTTCCCAACCTGACCTGGGCTGGTTTGCTACCTTGTCACAGTAACGCTTGTTTTTACCATCTGTAGGTGACCTAGTCACCACCTGTGACCCCTGACCCCTTATTTATGTCATTGCCGTTACCTTTATTCCACATTTGTTTCATAGAAACTTAGAAACTGTCATAAAAGAGCAGATCAGAGTCTCCACTAATGCATATCCTGTCTTTAATACTGGCGACTACCAGATGTTTCACATTCCAAACCACCTTTTTCTTCTCTACTTTTCTTCTACTGTCACTTTTTTCTTTTGCTGCATCCTTACTCTAACCATACAGTTGCACTTATCTATTTGCATAAAGTAACAATACTGCAACATGGAACTTCCAGGTATCATGATTCCAAGTGGGAAAATCTGTGATGATTTACCATTTGGTGCTTGGTGTGTGAACACTTCTTCCATGTGTTAAATCTGTGATGATCCATGGAGGAGGTATTCCAGATATTCAGATCACAATGGATTTGCCACATGGTAGAAGTGTTCAGAAATAGAAGCTTAAAATTGGAAGGTATCTCCGAGGTCATCTAGTCCAATCCCTCTGCTCAGTGCAGGAAATTTGCAGCTACAGCATCCCTGACAGATAGCCGTCCAGCCTCTGTTTGAAAACCTCCTGTGAAAGAGAACCAACCACCTCTCTAGGGAATTTGTCACAATACATCACGAGTAAACATCACGTGGTAATTTCCCACAAATTTTCATTGGACTTTACCATTGAAATTGTGGTATCTGAAAGTACCCTGGAAGAGACAGGTATCTGCCAGACAGGATGACCTTGGCCCCGCTATTTTCTCTACTTCCTGGGGCTCTTCAGTGACCCCTGTTTTCATCAGGGCTGGGTGCATGGCTCTTACTCCCTCCCAGTGGGGCCGCAAACATGACCAATGCTAGGGCCCACAGAGGTGTCCCTAATAGGACAGGGCCATGGGGGTGGGGTCACCAAGGGTCCCGCCTTTTATTTTTGCTCTGGATCCTGAAAATTCTAAAGCCAGCCCTGCTGCCAGGGATTCATTAGGGATAGGGTATCCTGCCTTGGGTCAGGAGGTTGGACTGGATGAGCCATGAGGCACCTTCCAAGTAGGGTTTCTACCTCTTGCAGTTTGACCCCATAGGCCAAATGGGAGTCTCTGGGTCATACTGCAAAAAGTGGCAACCCGACTTCCAACTCTCCAATTCTACGATTCTATGCTAGGGTGGCCATACCTCCTCTTTAAAAGAGGACGCTTATGAAAAATACATGATGCAGGGCTGCACTGGAACCAATGCAGCCCTGCAACATGTATTTTTCATAAGCATCCTCTTTTAAAGGGGAGGTATGGCCACCCTATTCTATGCCCAATTACAAACAAACAAAGATTTCTAACTTTACTCCCTTGCATAGTCCTATTGATTGAAGCCTTAATCATTACAAGTAAAATGTAGGTGTGGTATATCCCATCAGAAAAAAACAACTGGGTAGGGAGTTTAAAAGTCTGAACATCTCTAACTACAGCTTCCACAATTTCTTGTGGATAAATGTGAGAGATTTTTTAATGTATCATACAGTGGCAAGTTGATGTTTCAAGTCTCATTAAAATCAGATTGGAATGTAATACCTTTCAATGTAAAATTGAAAAGGGTATTCTGCATAAGCTGTGTGCCAGTTATACGTTATGTCTGGTCCTCATACTTAGTTGTTCTATAGGATGAAATATAAACAGCAAACATTTTATTGGACTTCTGGCAGAATTTCCAGAAAGAAGTGCGGGGGGGAGGGAAGCCCAGTTTGCAGCGCCTTGGACCTGAATCTGGTTATTATTATGCTTTGTGCAGGACTGAAAGATAATTGCTACCATATGATGGAATAGATGGGAAAGATCACTGCTCCCCTGCAGCGCTTGCCTCTGGACCCTTTTGATAAATTTAAGCATGCCATAAGCCAAGCGCTGATTGAGAACACATGGGCTTCAGTTAATTCACTATGACCACAAAGTTACAGAGACACAGGCCAATGTTTCCAGAAATCAACTGTGTTTTGCTATGCCAACATATATTTACTGGCATCTTGTTATTTAGGAATGAGACTAAGTCCCCAACTCTTCTTAAACCCCCCATCAGCTGCTATGGAGTGAGAAAATGTTCCACTGCTAACTCAGAAAATGGCTTCCCAACACAGACTGATTGTTCTTATTAAGGACTCCGTCCACAGCACTTCAGGGATTGTAACAGGAGCCCTAGCAAACTCTTAGGTTCTGCCCGCTCTTACGGGTGGCAATAGGGAGGGCTAGAAAATTAGGAGACAATTTTCATAACTGGATACATTTGTTTAATGATTAGGAACGTGACTAATCTCCAGATGGTTCTCACCTGCCAAGTGGTTAGCTCCCTGGGGAGGTTTTTGCAGGGAAAGAAAAAGTGGATCTAACTACCCATTAATTTATAAATTTAATAAATAAATAAATATAAATAAATAAATAAATAACTACTGGGTGGCAGGTTGATCAGGACACTTGGGAAGAGAAAGAACTTGCTTGCAGCACCCACATTGTCTAGAACCATACTCCCTCAAGCCCACAAGCTGGCCCAGCTAGTTGACGTAATCTGATTTCTCCTCCTTCTGGACCCCTCCCTTAGCTCATGAACTATTATTATTATTATTATTATTATTATTATTATTATTATTATTAACAAACATTTATATAGCGCCAGCAGTGTACCTGGCACTTTACAAAGTAATAAAATAGACACGGTCCCTGCCCCTAGGGCTTACAATCTGAGAGACAGGAGCTGGGGGAGAGACTTAGGAAGGGGAACAGAGGGAGAGACAAGGGGTCTAACATTCATGAAGATGCGAGGTCTCAAGTGCACGTACTTGGCTTGGTTACGATGAGAGAACTAGTGTACAAAAGGCAGGTTTCATTGGAATATCAAGCTGGGGGCAGGGAAGAATTGGCACTGGGTATAGAGGTAGGGTCTATAGAAGGGGAGGGAAAACTCAATTACTACATGCTCTGCAGGCTGAACAGGAGCTAGGGGAGGGGTACTTATTTAAGGAGTGAGCTCAGGATGGGGAGGGTCCAGATCATGGGTCCATTCCCTATCTGTGCATGCATGCCCTCATCTCCTCTCCCATCCGCTCAAACTTTCTGTGTTGGAGTATAAGGCTTGGATCCATGGGTCAGATCCAGGAGCTGGAAAAGGGCAAAATAAAAAATAGTCATGCCCAAATTTGGTCCAGGGGCCAGAGATTTAATTTTCCTACCCCAGTTCTACAACTTTTTAAGAGGAAGAAGAATTGAATAGCTCTCTTGAGAAAAGAAAGAGGCTGCAGCCACATGAGCTGTGAAGGCCCAATCCCTGTGCAGCCCCGTGACATGTAAGTGCAGCTTCCGTCACACTGTGGGGCAAGTGTGGGGAGCTGGGCAGACAGTCGCAGGGTGTCGCTGTTGGCACTGCCGCCATGGCTGGGGCAGGCTGAGGCGCCGGCCACATGAGCGGGTGCCCAGCTCTGCCCTGCCTCCCTCCCTCGGCCCAACTTTAATCCCACCCCTGTTTACCCTTATCCTTGCCACATGGACCTGCCTGCTGTCATTCTCATCGTAACCAAGCCAAGTACATGCACTTGAGACCTCGCATCTTCATGAATGCTAGACCCCTTGTCTCTCCTGCTGTTCCCCTTCCTATGTCTCTCCCCCAGCTCCTGTCTCTCAGATTGTAAGCCCTAGGGGCAGGGACCGTGTCTATCTTATTACTTTGTAAAGTGCCATGTACACTGCTGGCGCTATATAAATGTTTGTTAATAATAATAATAATAATAATGACGTGGCCATGCGGAACGGGCAACAGTACCCGCCACTCAAAACCACATTGCGGAGCTTGCTGCACAGCGGGGCAGAAGAGGTTGAGGCATACGGGCAGCTATGCCTTGGGTAACCAATACTCCAGTTGTGTTGAGGCTGCTTCACGATGTTCTGGGGGGGAACATCTGTCAGCTGTCGGGCACACAATGCACTGCATCATGTGACCCAGAGTGGATTAAGGCTACCCAAGGTGTGGTAGCCTTCCCATGGAGTCTCGTGTGGCGGCACCTGGAATGTTCTCGTGTTTGGTATAGAGGGGTATTTGGAGAGGTGAAGGGATTGGTCAGGGCCTTGTTCTTTTGCAGGGAGAGAAAGGAGGAGTTTGACCTGTAAAGCCAGGGGACTGACTCATGAGAAACAGGAAAAGTGTGAGACTGATAACAAAGCAGTCACAGAAAGTTCTCTCACTCTAAATTTAAACCCAGTGTTATGTGCACCTGGATTTAGAGGCTTGCTTTCTCCCCTTGTAAATTTGCAGCCCTTCTTGTGAGCACTGCAGCTGTGTACATCGTACTATTTCCTAGGAACCAGTCATGCTTAGGCACTGTCACAAGGAGAGCTCAGGGTGCCATGTCTAGCTGTGGGCAGGAAGAGAGCTGCAAATCGTTGCCTCTGGGTGTTTTCTAATGTGACAGTGACTGGGTGCCGTCACGGACTTACCCAGTCTGGAGTGGGGCGCCATCGCTTCCGGGACTCATCCTGACCCCCAAACTAATGTGACAGGCTGAGCAACCAGGGAAGATGCATGGTTGTGTGTCTGCCCTGCCCCCACACTGCACTCAGTGCCCCCCCCCCTCAACAGGCAGCATGGTGGCAAGCTTGCTTTACACCCAGCTGGACAGCTGGATTCTGGCTGTGGTGGCGGCTACTGCAGGCTGTGACTCTGAGACTTTCCCAAGTCACACCCCGTGCTAGCCACCACCATGGCTGGGGTCTGTCCTGTGCCAACATCTGGCGGCCGGTAACTAATGTAATGGTGGCCCGCGGTTCACACCGGATCAAAGTGTGGTAAAGTGGGCTACCGTCATGTTTGAAAAAACCCTCTGACACCTCAGAGGTCTCAGTATTATTATATAGCACGTTCAGTGTTCAAAGTGCTTTACAATCCTTATTCAGCCAACCGTCCCAAGGTAGGTCATTATTATTCTCATTTTTATACATGGGCAGCTCAGGCTGATGGATAGTGACTTGCCCAAGGCCATCCAGTAAGTTCTTGACTAAAACAAGATTTGGACTCTGATTTCCCAGGTCCAAGTCCAACACATCACCCACTAGGCTACACTGACTTTCTCATTCATTTCCCAGTTTGATTTTGGCATTGCCCACCACAGGGCCACCAACCCACATATTAAAAATACTCTCATACTGCATTTTAAAAAAGAACAACAGGGTGGGGTTTTTTACATTGTCTTTTGGTTTCTGAGCCTTAAGGATACATTATAATCGCATTCTCAAGCACTTCTGTAAATTCATGAAAAAATCCTTAGAAACTTATTTTCCAAAAAATGAAAGCTCTACTTTAAGAAGAGAAAAAGCCCTAGCATCACAAGATTTGAGAGAAACCTTGGGTGAGGCCACACAAGACAGGGAGGGGAGGCTACCATGCCTTAGGTAACCTTCCCTATCCCCCAGGCAAATGAGTCAAGCAATGCAGTGCCTCGGCCTAGGACCTGTCAGATGTGCCCCGAGTGAGCAGATGGATACTACACAATGCGACCTCGGAAATTAAGAAGACACATTGCAGAGCAGCCTTACCCAACTGGGATAAGGCTGCCCAGGGCAGGGAAACTCACGTGGTGGGGTGCGCTTGACCCAACATGCACAGTGCAATGATGCGGGACCATGAGCGACAGGCACTAGCACCCATCGTGCGCAACCACATCATGGCTGGGGGCAGGCTCTCAGTCCGGCCGGGGGAGGGGGGCAGGAAATGGCCCCTGCTCACGTGGACAGCACCTTGATCTAGCTCAGCCGCTGTGGCAGCTCTGACCCAGCTTCCTTGTCACCATCTGAATTGCTCCCCATGCGTGCCCCGCAGTGTGGTGGTGGTGGCGATTGTTCACCACAAAGCTGTGCAGGGATCCAGCTGGAACCTCCCTCCTTGTGAGAACTGGCAACCTTGTTCCCACTCTGCTACACTGAAACCTAGCCCAGGGATGTCTGGGGAGTCTGTGTATAAGAACATCCTATCTCCTGCTGTGCTGAACGCTCTGATCTGGCAACCCAGAATTAGCACCAACTTGGGTTTACCCTCTGGGTTGAGGAAGAATGGCCTCTGCTTCCTCCCCCACAAATTCCACCTGTTTCTGTGGTATGAGTAGAAAATTTAACCAAATACAGGCCTTTTTGTTGTAGTGGTAATGTGTTAGATCTGTCAGCTACCTTCCACAGCACTTTTCCTGATGTGTGGCTGAGCAAACAGTGTTGCTCGTGGGTAGTTCTCCCCCCCGCCCCTTGTTGAATCATAGACCTGGAAGGGATCACAAAAGTCATTGAGTCCAGCCCCCTGCTTGGCGCAGGATTTGCCATATCAAAATCATCCCAGACATAGGCTCATCCAGCCTCTTCTTAAAAACCGCCAATAGTGGAGAATCCACAGCTTCCCTAGGTAGCCCATTCCACTGCCCAACTGCCCTTACAGTCAGGAATTTTTGCTGATATAAATCTCCCTTCCTACAGCTTGTACCCATTTCTTCTTATCCTGCCCTCCCTAGTAAGAAAGAACAATTGTTTTCCATCTTCTTTATGGTGACCTTTCAAATATTTGTAGTGATTTTGGATTTTACTCCAGTTGAATGTGATTTTGGATTTTACTCCAGTTGAATGTGCATGTGAGGCATTTGGGAGCATTATTGAGGAGGCTTGGCTGTGATGCTTCCACTGGGCAATGGACACCCACATTATCCATTGTCTGAGACTGGGACATGGATGAAGACAAGCAGGTTGAGCCTTAGTTCAGATAAGACAGAGATCATGCAGCTGGTAGGTTGATGAAAGTGCCTGGAAGAACTGTTCTGAATTCTGCCTGCCCCTTTGAGGGAACATTAATGTGTTTGCTAATAGAGTTGGATTCCCAGCTGCTGTTTGATAATTATAGAGCAGAACTTACTGGAACAGAGACCACTGCAACTACTTTTGGCAGGATAGCAAGGAAACCTGAGTTGGAACACATCATTTAAAAGAGATGGAGATGCCACCAGCACCCTGCCAGTTTAAGGCCTCCCTTAACCCCAAATATCCACTAATCTTTTGATTAGGGCTTGCAGCAAAGCACACCTGTTGCTTCAGGTTGTGGAGAAGGGAAAGGTATGATCAAGGTTGACGTGTGACTCAGGGGGCTGGTGACAGATCTTGTTCTTTGGGTGTTTTCAGACAGACATGGGGCTTCCCACCTCCAGAGCTTCTCCAAGGGTGCACCCCCATGTTTACCTGCTCCCAGCCCTGCCTGGGTCAGGATCAGATGGACCCATCAGGTTCTCCAGCCTGTGGTCTGCCCATGTAGCACCCCTCCCCCACCATAGAGTTGCAGGCTAGAGCAGCTGCAACTCGATGGTGTTGCCCAGGACAACTTCTGGCTGGTACTAACGGAGCAGCAGCGTGGGTCTGCGCATTAGATGGACAGCTACTCCACTTCAGGCCGGTGCCCTGGGTTTGGCCAACCCTGTCTGCTGGTGGTGTTCCAGGATGTTCCAGAGTGCCACCGGTGGGGCTGCCCCAGAGCAAGCATAGCCTGCTCCAATTCAACATCTAGCAGGGTGCCTTTAGATGGATGACCCATGGGGGTGAAGTGGGCTGGCACGGTCCATCTAAAAACATCCATTGACACTGGCCTTGGGAACAAGCTCTTTTTAATGTCAACCGCATAAATAGACATCTAAGAAAGCTACTTTATTAGCTTCTGAAATTGGGATGCTTTATTATTGCCTCTTTCCCCTAGCTAAACAAGTGATGCAGAGGGTTGTTGTGGTGTTTTTTTTTGCAAAAGTAAGTAGTTCCAGATGTTTCTGGGTGTGGCTTTTGCCATTTGGATTCACTGAGCTAGGTTTGTGGTGGTCAAAAGCTAAGCTTGTTTTTCTGAAAATCAACAAATTTTATTCAGCAATATTTTAGAGTAAATTGGACCTGTCTCAATTGTGACAATGCAGATAAACCTGATTTTCTCCCAAACTACCACTATTTAAATTCAAGATGAAGGACAGAATCTTGAGAATGGCAGAGCTAAATTTTCTTTATTCTTTTTGGTTTTGTGACTATATCTCACAGTTTTCCCTGTCCTTCCTAATCAAGGGGGGGAAATGAGATCAGGCAGAGAAAAGCAGAAGGAAGAAAAATGTTTTAAAATTAAAACTTTAAAAAGTAATTGGTTTTTCTCTCTCTCTCTTTTCTATGTGTATTTTCAGACGTGACAGGGCCAATACCGGCCCCGTCATGGAATCACCCATTGATCCCCCGCCGGGATCAAAACAGCCGTCAAACAGACGTGCCGGCTGATCCCGGTGGGGAATTGGGGGAGGGGGCGGAGCCACGAGGCTCAACGTGCGGCCGCACAGCCCCATCCCCCCATGCTCCCCCGGCCGGCCACCCTCCGGGAGACGGGCGGGCGCCGCAGCCAATGCGGCCGCAGCGCCCACCGCCCCTTCCCCCCCCCAGGGCATTGACCACGGCCCGGAATCTCGCCGCTGATTCCGGGCCGTGGTAGGGGGACAGAAGAGACGGTCCCCTTGATCACGGGGGCGCGGAATCACATTCAACACGCAAATGGAGATGGTCCGGCCAGGACCTCCGTTTGCGTGTTGAATGTGATTCCCCCGCCCGCCCCCCGTAATTCACGGGGGTGAACATCTGGGGGGGAACTTCCGTTCCCCCCAACAGACGTTACGGGACCATGATCACCACGTGGGGATTCACCGTGGTTCACCCTGATCTCATAACGTCTGAAAATACCCTATATTTGTCATGTCTTAAATACGTAAAGCAATCCCGTCTCAAATACATATTGACTTGCAGTCAATCCTCAGACTCCACATTCCTAAAGGATCCATAAGCCAAGTCAATCCCTGCCTTGTATCATCTGATATTTTCACAATAGTAGTTTTATAGCATACAGGCTACAAACCTCAGACCACTTAAACCAGAGAAGACCAATTATCATACTCTGCGACTACTCTGGAGTAAGTAATTGGGGGATCATGACACAGCTATTGTAGAGTTGCTAATAAAATGAGTGAATTGGTGTTTTCATTACAAATCCTAGTCCAGGTCAGGAGGGGAAGTTTAATAAATGACTTGGACTTGTTAATTCAACATTTCTTTCTATTTTTAGACACACCAGTTAGTTTTAAAACATGAGCCTAGTTCTATAGGCTGTCGACATGCTATTTAGACCAGTTTCTGGGGCTTTTAAAACACATACAAGCAGAATGCTGTCACTGAAGAAACGTATTTATTTTTTCTTCCTTTTCTTCCCTTACACATTTTTGGTCAATTATGTTAAAGAGTTGCAGACCCATCTTTGCTATAGTTCATATTTCAGACTTCATTGCTTTCAATCACATCAGAAGAAAGTTAAACCAAAGCTATGACTGGCATGTGCAAAATCTCTGGTTTCAGTATTGGGGAAAGTGTCACAAAACTATTTCATTTTGTTGATGCTGATCACATATGTATTGTAGCAGCTTGCTGGCCACCAGAGAGCTTCTTAAGGATTAAACTCACCCGTGTCCACCCAAGGCCAGATCCAGGCAAATGCAGACTGTGCAACCATGTGTTGAAGGGCCCTGCAGTGCAGGCACAGCCTGCTCTGATTCAACATCTGGCAGGGCGCCTTTAGACGGATGTGAAGTGGGGTGAAGTGGGCTGGCACGGTCAACACCGGGGCAACCCATCCGTCTAAAAACATCCTGTACATGGGATCCATGAACGAATTGGAAATGACGACATGAGATGAGAAGCATTGGCATAAAATATGGACCCAGGACCTCAAACATGGGGAGTCTCAGGGTGTTTTCAGATGTTATGAGATCACAGTGAACCACAGTCAACCCCGCGGTGGGGCCAAAGGGCCCTGAACGTCTGTTCAGCGGCTGCCAGATGTTCACCACAGACAATCCCCAGCAGGGGACAAAATTAACCACCCTTCTGGAGCTCCGGCCCAGACCATCTCCGAAAGCGTGGTCAAAGCAATTTCCACTGGGAAACAACAAAACGTAATGTCTGAACGGCACCCACCGGCCAGAATCAAGCAAAACGATTCCCAGCTGGGGACAAAGCATGCAGCGTCGCTGCCAGGCAACGAGCAAAAACACAGGCCAGGGAGGGAGATTTAAAGGGCACACAGCAGCAGGGGGACGTGGCGGGATGGAGCAAGGTGGAAGGGAGAGGAGAGTGGAGGATGAGAGAGCAAGGGAGGAGGAGGTGGAGGCGCAGGCGGAGGAGGTGGTCATGCTGCACATGGAGGCGGTGGAGGGAGAGCAGCAGTAGCCAGAACAGGTCGTCCCAGCATCGGCAACCGGCCCGGGGGAAGAGGTACCCTGGAAATGGGTAAGGGGACCACGGGGGGAGGGGGGAAAGCGGCACAGGGGCACCGAGGGGGAGGGCCGGCAGGTGGGAGGAAAGGGAGAAGGACCGTGGGGCAGAGACAACCCGGCTACCAACTGCCCCCCACTTACGACCCACAGACACGGAAACGGGCCCGGGAGTCCGAGCCCCCAGAAAAGAAGGGCAGAGGGCAGGCAGAGGAAGCGGAGCAGGAGGAGGACCAGGATGGCCCATGCAGGAGAAGGCCGTACCACTGAGGGGGGTAATGGGGGCACAGGAAAACCCAGAAATTCATCAGGATCTGGGGGACCCTGGAGCACCAGCTGGAGCTTGCGGTCAACCAGAGGAACGAGCATGTCTACCTGGAGATCGTGCAGGACGTGGAGGTGGCAGGACACCACAGGACCGTGGCCCAGTGCCACTCCAAGGTCAAGGAGCTTAAGAAGGGGTACAAGGCAATGAAAGACAACAACCGACTGTCCGGACATGGAGCCCGGACTTCCCCCTACTATGATGCCCTGGACCACATCCTGCACATGAAGGGATCCATCATCACCACGCGCCTTGTGGGGAGCGCTGTGGTCCAGGGCAGGGAATGGGCTGAGGTGCCCCCTCCCCACCCCGCGAGAAGGCTCCAACTCCAGGGGCCCCGCCCCCCAAGAGGACCTTGGGGACCAGCAGGCTCCCCGCGTGCACTAGCCCGGGGAGCACCCAGCCAGTGTCCCAACCGGGAGACTCCGAGGTCATCACACTGGTCACCCTCAGCCAGTGGATGCCGGGCGACCCCAGCAACACAGAGGGACTGGTCCCGGAGGACTCCGAGACCAACATGGAGAGTAAGCAAGCAGGTGGGAGGGGAAATGGACCAGAGGGGATGGACTGAGGGAGGGGAGGGGGCACACCAGGCATGGGGATGCCCCCAGAAACCCTGGACACCCCAGACCACATGAAGGAGGCCTGGGGGGCCGCCAGGGGACACATGCAGCCCACCCCCACCCACATCCCCACAGGGCATGGAACACCCCAGCAACAGTGACAGGAGGCTGAGGAGGAGGGCGCCGAGCAGGCGCGGGAGCAGCCAGAGGTCCCTGGTGAGGCACACTGGCTTGGGGGGGAAGGGGCGCTGGGGGAGGCCAGGCGGGGTACCTGGGGCACATGGTGCAGGGGAGGGGGGCGGGTGCAGGGGAACACTGGGAGGTCACCGGCTGCCACCCCGAGGGGGGGCCATGACCCCCCAGCTGTGCCACGGGATAGGGGGTGGGCAGCTGGGGTGCCAAACCAACTCCTATTGTGTACCCCAACAGGGTGACCTGATGGGTCCCAGCAAGCCGGCCTCATGCCCCCAGCACAATGGATGAGGGAGCATCGGGCATGGGTACAGCACCAGAGGGAGAAGCAGGCAGAGGACACAATCCGCTCCACCACCGAGCAGGGTGAGCAGATGATCGTGGCCATCGATCAGATGGAGGCGGCCACTGAAAGGACTGTGCAACAAGTGGAGGCTAGGGACCGGAGGCTGTAGGCGGAGGTGTAACTGGAACGGAGGTGGGAGCACCAGGAGCACAGCAGGCAAGTGGAGGCGTTCGGGCAGCTGGAACAGGCCATTGACCGGATGGTGAGAGAGCATTTGGCCAAGATGGACCAGTCCCATGACATTGGCACCTCGCTGCTGCTGCTGCACACGGGGACCATGAGCGCCTACATGATGGCAGTCACCCCACTGGGCAACCTGCCAGCCCTGGCCCCGATGCCGGGCCCCTCGGTGCCCCCACTGCTTCCGCAGCCGCCGGCACGCCTGCTGGGCCCACGCATCCGCCTACTGGTCCCTGTAGGCTTCCGGAGGGAGCAGCCACCCAGGGGGGCCCCTCCAGCCCCAGATCCACCCCCTCCCAATACCACCTGCCTCTCTGGACACCGAGGCCTCCCAGAACACTGTTGGGGACATGGACAGCAGGGGGGAGGGGAGCTCCCAGAGCTCCACGGCACCCACAGGGTGGCCACGAGGGAGGTCCCAGAAACATGCAGGTCATGGGGGAAGGGGGCGAGTGGCCTGATGGGGGGTACATGGCACTGGGAGGAGGGTGGTGGTGGGGGGGGCACCTGTAGGTGGTGGTCACAATAAATGTATGGGCACCACAGTCGCTTCCGTGGTTCAGTTCATGGGGCTGGGGCTGCGGGCGGGTGGGCATTGAGGGGTGCGGCCAGGGTGCTGGTGGGGGCCCCAGGGCGGTGGAGACGGGGGTGCACGGCCTCACGCCTCGGCCTCCTGGCTGATCCGCCTAATCAGGGCAGCATGGATGTGCTTTGCGTACCGGTACTCCTGTGGGTTCTCAGCGTTCACATAGAGAGGCATGGGGCCAGGAGGGCACCGGGGTATGGGGTAGTCGAGGGCAGCCCCATCGGTCTCGCACATATCATGGAGAACACAGCAGGCTCCGATCACCAGGGCCGAGGTCTCCACCGTGTAGTTCAGCCAGCCCGCAAGGCTCCTCCAGCACTTCTTGAGGGTCGTGAAGGCCCTCTCAACCACGGTCCTGTTTGCGCACAGGCGGGTATTGTACAGCACCTCCACAAGGTTCCTGGCAACCAGGTACACCTTCATCAGCAACCGGGTGAGTGGATAGGCCGGGTCCCCCAGGATGCAGGGGAGCATCAGCACCCGCTCAATCTGGGTCATCCCCATGTCTGTGAAATCCCCACGGTACATACAGGCATAGAAGGGGGAAATGGTCATGATCCGGGTATCGTGGCTGCACCCAGAGTGGCCCATGTAAATGTCTATAAACCGTCCACGGTGGTCCACGACCGCCTGAAGCTGCAGGGAGTGGTACCCGTGTCGGTTGACATATTCCGAAGCCTCTCCATTGGATGGTCAGAGGATCTCGATGTGGGTGCCATCCATGGCGCCCATGCAGTTGGGGAACCCTCCAGCCATGAAGCCGACCATCACGGCCTCCTGGTCCACCAGCTGGATCACTCGGTCAAGGAGCATGCCCTCCACCACTTTGCAGATGTCTTGCATGATCCCGGCAATGGTGCTCACCCCGACGCCAAAACGCTGCGCGATGGACAGGCAGGAGTCAGGCATTGCTAGAGCCCAGACCCCGATGGCCACCCACTGGACCATGGGAATGGGGGTCTGCATGGGGGTGTGTTGCCACTCCAGCCAGAGCATTAACATCTCCACGAGTCACAGGAAGGTGTTCCTGTCCATCCAAAAGTGCGCTCCCCAGGCGGCCTCGTCCCACTGAGCCAGCACCCTGGCCCACCACTCCTGTGCCCGCTCTGTGACCCATAGCCACCGGGCAATGGGCATAGCGAGCTGGGCAGCGTAGCTCCCTCTGCATGGTCTCCCTCCACCACTGGAGCCAGCCGGCTGCCTTGTGGAGCGGTGCGGCCCACTACCACGCGCGGAAGAGGGCCTGTTGGGTGGTTCCAGACACCCTCTGGGCCCTGAGCCAGGCCAGGGAGCGCCTGCGCCCATGGTGGGCTCTCCGGGCTCTAGCAGTGCTTCTGGCCATGCACATCCACAGCCGGGCGCTCAGGTGCACCTTTGCGGTCTGGATGCGCGTGAGGTCCGTGTGCGAGCAGTACCACTCCGCGCAGTTGGCTAGGTGCATCCCACAGGTGCCCAACCGCCCTAGCTCCATGGTGAATGGTGCCCCTGGTGGGTTGGAGCCGCACCCATTATAGGCTGGTGCCTGTGGTACCCCACCCCCTATTTGCAACCTGCCTACTGGCTGGGGGACCCCACATCAGCTCTGCTTCTCCCCCCCAGCCAGCTGGGGTGGCTCCTGCAGGGCAACAGGGGCAGGGAGGCAGTGGGCAACCCCCTGCACACACCTGCGGTCCCTGCACAAGGCCTGGCGCATGGTCCAGCCTGCGCCTGGGTGCGTGCGGGGAGCAGCTGCATTCCTGCTGTCATCACCTTCCACCCCTTCGTGTGTTGACTGCCTGTTGGCTTCGTCACCCTGCTCTGTGTGTAGGATGTCCTGTATGTGTGCTAGGTTCCAGCAGCTGGGATGGGTCCGCATCCCATGCCTCGCTCATTAGCCGTGCAATGCTGCGGCCTGTGGCCTTATCGCTTGGCCTTGGAGCTCCCCTGCCTCCCCCCCCGTCCCTCCAGGGATTGTGGGGCCCCTCTTTCCTTACCGTTAATATCAGGCGCATGCTGGAGCATGGCTGGCAGGGCTTCCCGAGTCTCATGGGCCACAGTGCCCCTGGGGCTCCCCAAAGCTTGACCTTCCGTGAGACCATGGCCCTGTGTAACCTGTGGCATTCACCGGTCATGCAATTGCTCCTGAGCTTCCTGGACAGCCTGACAGATGCCTATGCTAGTCTGAGCTCCAGCCTGCACTACTTTGGCTATGAGGCGAGCGCCCACGATTGCCGGATGCACGTGGAGACGCTGGGCCTGGATCCCTTTCCCAATGGGCGCATCCTGGAGATGAGGTGCGCGCATGTGGGGTGGTAGGCTGCGGAGACCGTGTCTGCTCTCTCTGTGTGCAGCCTGGCCGCCTACCCGGCCTGTCTGGCAGAGGGGGGCCCTGCCCTGGCCATGTTCTTCTTTGGCTGTGTTCATGGGGCCCGTGGGTACCAGCGGTCCCGTGGGGTGGTCTATCACTGCCTGTTGGAACTGGGTCACCTTCCGTGGCCCCCAGCTGCTGACTTTGGCTTGTCAGAGCCCACCAGAGTGGAGCTGATGGCACTGGCTGGTGTGTGGTCCTGTTCCGATGTCTAGGTGGGGCTCACCATGCAGGATTCCTTCGAGGCGTACTACCTTGTCGCCCACCACATGGCAGTGCTGGGCTACCATCGGGGCATGTTCCAGTGGCCCCACTTCATTCACCTGGCAGGCCACCCGGCCCCGGGCCCCTTCGTGGCCCCCTGCAACTGGCTGTGAGGCACGCTGTGCCTTCCAGGCCCTGGTTGTTGGCCCCGCTGTGAGCTCCCACCTCCTCCCTGATGCCATGGGTCACTGCCCGCTCCCTTTATGATGTCCTGGCCTTGCTGCTGTGCTGCCTGCTTCCTGGGGTTCTGCTGCCCCTGCCTGGGGCTCCGGGCCCCCTCCACGGGCCTGTCCAGTCCGCCTCTGCAACTGGTGTTCCCCTCCATGGCTGTCTTCTCCTGCAGCTGTGCCCTGGTCGCCAAGCCAGCACCCAGCACACTGGGGTGCTGCTGACCTTCCTAGTCCACCTGCTATCCCTCCTGTGCCCGCCCCCCCCTTGGGTGACTCTATGACCGCGGGGACTGGGGCCCCTGGACTGCACCTCCCGGCGTCCTCCCGTGTGTGTGTATTTGGACCGGCTCCTCGGCTCCTGCTCACCTCCATATGATCTATCGCACCCTCGTCAGTGCGTGGGGTGCCTGTCTGCCTCCTGGACCATTCCCAGGCCGCTCCCTGTCCGTGTGACCTCCCCCTGTGCCTGTGCTCTGCCCCTGAGGGGTCCCCCCATTCTGCGACTGCCTGTGTAGTTGTGGGTGTGCCCGTGCAGCCTGTGCTGTTGATGGGGTTCCGGGTGCCCTTCCCCGTGTCCTGCCCTGCCCCCGACCTGCTCCCCCCCTCTTCCCTTCCCCCCCTTCACCCGTTGTGCCATGGTTGGTGTCTGTCCCGCTGTGTTCCCCCTTCCCTTCCTTTCCCATGCAGGTGTGTATGGACTGGGCGTGTGTTTGTGCTGCGTGTCCCACTGTGCCCTCGTTGTCTCTGTGCCTGTTGTGTGTGCCGCCTTGGCAGCTCTCCTCCCTCCTCCCCCTCCCTTCCCGTTTCCCTTGTGTGGGCATTTCAATTTGGCCCTTCTGACTATGTTTGCCCTCTGTCTGCCATGTCTGCCTCCCGCCCCTCCCCGGTGCCTTCTGGGTGTATTGACCATGGCTGGGAATTGGCATCACGTCTGTTGCGCTGCCCTGGGCCGTGGTCTGTCGGGCCAATTCCCTGCCATGGTCCTGCTCCCGTCACATCTGTTTGGGGCCTTCCTGGACCATGGGGGGTGGTTGTTCGGCTCGTCACTGCTGGGAATCCACTGTGGTGAATCGGGGGGCCGTAACATCTGAAATCACCCTCAGCCTACAGAAGGCCTGTGCAACTGAAGCTCTCCCACCACAACATACGTGTCCCAGGAATAAACTAGAAATAATAAAATATGTGTAACATATGGACCTGCAGAGTCAGTGCAGGGAGCTCTGGCCTCTGAAGGAGATGTTATATTTAACTGAACTTAAAGTTAATCTAAGGGTGTTTTCTAATGTGAGGATGGCATGGTTTAACCTAATTTAGTGCAGGTTAAACCAGGTGCTGTCGTCACATTAGAAAGTGGCCACCAGATATTGGCATGATCCGGCTCCCGACCATGGGGGCTGCTAGCCTGGGCTGTGACTTGGAGAAATTGCTGTCACAACCCACGCAAGTTCCCACCATGCTTGGGAAATGGCCTCTGGACCTGGAGTAAAGCGGGTGATCCTGTCTGATAGACTGCTTTACTTACCACGGTCTGGAGTGGTGGTGGTGGTGGTGGTGGTGGTGGGCTGTGCGCCATGGCAACTGTCATTAACTGCCATGACTGACCGTCAATTGGGGGGGGGGCAGGCTGCTCCATGCAGCATGGGGCTGAGGCCAGTCAGACACCCCCCCATGTGTCTCCACAGGCCTCCCTGGTCCAGCCGTCATCATTTCTGTTTGGCAGCTGGGCTGATTTCCATCCTGATAGACTGCTTTACTTACCACGGTCTGGAGTGGTGGTGGTGGTGGTGGTGGTGGTGGGCTGTGCGCCATGGCAACTGTCATTAACTGCCATGACTGACCGTCAATTGGGGGGGGGGCAGGCTGCTCCATGCAGCATGGGGCTGAGGCCAGTCAGACACCCCCCCATGTGTCTCCACAGGCCTCCCTGGTCCAGCCGTCATCATTTCTGTTTGGCAGCTGGGCTGATTTCCATCCTGAGTGACAGCTCCCACCACTGCCCAGAGCAGTCTGTGGTGGCAGCAGGAGCCATCATGTTAGAAAACACAGCATCTTTCTTTCTTTTTTTTTCTAATGGGCTAGTCCAGGAGTGGGCAAAGTTTCCACGGCCAAGAACCGCATACCAACATTTTCACATCACTGAGAGTCACACAACACATTACATCGATTGCTGCTTCCCCTGATCCTGGGGACCAGGCAGCACGGTTTCCCCAACTGTCCCCCTCACATCAAAGCTCTGGCTCCCAGGCAGTCTGGCAGGCTTGGGCAACAGCAATAGTGGTGCAGGGCATACTCCCCCTGCTCCTTCTATAGCACTATAGAAATGGTTAGTAGTAGTAGTACAGGGGTCTGAATTCCATTTGTCCACCTCTGGACTAGTCAGTATGCGCCATCAAACAGCCTATGTTGGGAGAGGGACCCACACCACCATTTTGCACAGAGCCCCAATTTCTCTGTATGTGACACTGTTTCCACCAATAGAAAACCAGAGTGTGCGTGTGTGTGTCTGTGGTGGGGAAGGGCGGGGACAGCCTCAAAGACTGAAGAAACAAAATTCTTAACCATGGGGCAGTTCTACAGTTTCTCCACAGAATATTTTCTAACCCTGGTGTAGGAATACAGGCCAAAGCACAATGATGCCTCAGTTGGCCATCTTGCACTAGTTCTTTCCCTGGCCTCCTTTCATATCCTCTACACACTAGGCAGTGCAGATCTGGTACAGAGCTGAGTTCTGTCACGTGCATGGAATGAGAAGGATTCCTGTTTGCTCCATACCTGCCCTACTCCACGCGATGGAGCCACTGCAGCTCCTCAGCTTCATGGACATGGTGAATAGGGTCACCACCCAACGTGTGCAGGGCCATGTCAGTGGGGATGGGTGAAGGGGCATTAACATCGGGATGGACTGTCCATCTAAAGGCGCCCTGCCAGGTGTTGAATCAGAACAGGTCAACACATGGGCTCCTGTGTGGTTGCACATTCTGCATTTGCCTGGATCTGGACTTGGGTGAACAAAGGTGAGTTTAAGAAACTCTCTGGTGGCCAGAAAGCTGCTACAATACGTATGTGATCAGCACCAGCAAAATGAAATAGCTTGATGACACTTTCCCCAATACTGAAACCGGAGACTTTGCAAATGCCAGTCATAGCTTTGGTTTAACTTTCTTCTGATGTGATTGAAAGCAATGAAGTCTGAAATATGAACTATAGCAAAGATGAGTCTGCAACTCTTTAACAAAATTGATCTAAAATGTGTAAGGGAAGAAAAAATAAATAAATTTCTTCAGTGACAGTATTATGCATGTTCATAACCTGACTATAGTCTTCCTTGCCCGATTCAAGGTGTTGGTTTTGACCTATAAAGCCCTAAACGATCTGGGCCCCGCCTACTTGCGGGACTGCCTCATTCCCCAGGCTTTGGAGCAGCCCCTGTGGTGGTGGTGGGGCACTCTGGAGAGGGCATTCTCGGTGATCGCACCTAGGCTGTGGAACTCCCTTCCAGAGGAGGCCTAGCTGACTCCAGACCTCCCCTCCTTTCGATGAAAATGCAAGAGCTGGCTGTTCCGCCAGGCATTTGGTGAGGGGAAGGGATGAAGGGTGGGGTAGGGTGGTAGGGTGATTTATTTTTACCACCAGTTTAATGTATTGGATAGTTTTTAGTGTTTAATATATATATTATTGAATTTTATGTTGATTTTACTGTTGTTAGCCACCTCGAGCCGCTGTTAGCAGAAGAGGCGGAATAAAAATATTTTAATAAAATAAAATAAATAACTCCACTCCTTATGGAGTGTTGTGACATCATGATGCTCCATAGGGGTGGGGCCAGCCACATTGGAAAGGGGGTGGGGAAGTCCTATGGCCTACCTCCGGCCAAACCAAAAGCCAGACCTGGTTTCTCCAGGTTACCAGGGGTGGTCTGGCTTAGCTAGGAGAGGAGGTCATCTGGATGGTGCTTGACCTTCACTTGTAGTCCACAAACCACAGAACTACCTGGGCTTCAATAGAGTATGCGGTTTGTGGATTGCAGCGTAAGCAGTTTTTAGGATTATGCTAGTTTTCAGCACATTCCTTTTTCCACTTTGCCACCAGCTTTGTACTAGAGTGAAATGAATTTCCCCCCAATTATGTGCCTTATTGTAGCTGAGACAACACTTTGTCACTTTGTCCCACCCATGCCTGCATCTGGTTAGCTTGCATATCTCTTCATGCTTGTGCTAAGCAGCACCCTCAGGCTAATCTAACCTGTAATATGCAGTGCAAAACATTCCTGAATAAATAGCCAGATCCCACCCTCAGCTTCCTACAAATTCAGTGCCTTTAACTGGCCAAAAATGACTTCATTGAAGTTGCACAGGTGTAAGTGAAAGCAGATTTTTGAGCCAAATTAATCTCTGGTTTAAATCCACAGAAATCAGCTTGAATGATACCAGGGATGAATTTGATGCATTCCATTGTATGCAGCACTGTAGAGATGGGACTAGGGTGAATGCACAATGAAATATATACGGCTCCATTGGGAAATCACAGAATTCCTGCAGAACTCTCTTTGCTTTCCAGGAACAGAGCCAAATGGAGAAATCACAAGCAGCCTGTTAGCTCCATAGGTCTCTAGAACTGTTAGCGCGGAGGGCTTCAGTGCAACAAGGTAAACTTGAGGTCTTCTCAGAAATAAACACGATGAAGTGAAATACATGAAACAGTGGGATGATGTGGAAGACAGAGACCTCAGGTCTACAGATCCCAGTGCAGATCTGTTCATCCATTTTCGCTGTGTGCTCGTGTTTTAAAAGCCAACCCATGCTTTACTAGGAATTGCAGGTTAGACACCCCTGGGATCCATTCTGGGCTGTGCCATTGACCTGTGCCCTGGGGTGGCCTGTCCATGTAAAGGCAGGCTGCCTGGGTATGAAGCGGAGCAGAGGCGGACCTGTTCTGGACCAGCTTTGCTTGCAGTGCTCCAGAACATCCCAGGGCACCGCAAGTGGAGCAGGCTGCCCAAAACAAGAGCACTGTCTGGGGGCAGAGCAGCGGTCCATTACTCAGCAGACGGGCTGTGACAGCTCAGCTTCAGGCCAAGGGTTGCCCTGAAAATGCCATAGAGCTGCAGGCGGCTGCCTAGAGCAACAGCCAATCTGCCCACAGCTCTATTGTTGGGGAAGGGGGTGCTGCATGGCTGGACCATGGGCCGCAGCAGTGCTGGGTCCATTTAAACAGGCCAGCCCTGCAGCACTGTTGGGGCTGCAGGGCTGGCCAGCCCCGGAGCAGATCTAGGGATGGTCTGAATAAAAACACACCCATGGAATCATAGAATTGTATGCTTTGAAAGGGACCTCAAGGATCTTCTAGTTCAACCCTCTGCTCCAAGCAGGATATCATCATTTTACAGCATCATGGACAAATGCTGCTTCTGCTGGGTTTTGGAAACATCCAAGGAGGGAGATGACACTACCTCCACAGGCAATTTATTCCACTACTCCACAGTTCATACGGTAAGGAAGCTGTTTTTCCCAAATCTAACTGAAATTACATTGCTGCAGTTTTTGCCCATTTCAGGTGAGGACACATGAGATTTAACCCACTTTGGACAGTGTTATTCCACTGCGGGCAAACTTACTCTGCCATGCAGCAGCTTGTATGGCCAGAAGTCACCAAATGTTCTCCTAGCCCTGACCCGGGGCGGGCAGCTGACTGACACGCGTTGTGTCACCTGGAGAAGGCCGGAGATGCAACGTGGAGTAACGTTGCCCACAGTGGGGTAAGGTTGTCCGAAGTGGGACAATGAGCCGCCTCCTGAGTGGCCAGCCTCTGTGCTGCCCCGCCCCGAAGGGAGGTCTTTTGGCACCATTGAGTTGTGTGTGCGGTCGTTATTCCCTTATGTCCACATCATGGCTAGGGTTGGGATAGTGGTTGGCTGCCCAGGTGCATGGTCAGCTCCCCAGCCTGCCCCTGGGTGGGACGGGATGAGATTTCTGATAGCAGCCCGCTGCTTGGTTTCCCCACACGGGGAGAGGGTAGATCGTGTGGCCTGCTCTCCTCCCCATCACAAAGTGTGGTGGCTGCAATCGCCTGCCCTGGATGGGCAGGGGATCAGGCCCACCTCATCTTTGGTGGTGGCACCCTTCCTTTCCCTCTATCTTGGTTTCCGTGTCTATTTTATTACTTTGTAAAGTGCCAGGTACACTGCTGGCGCTATATAAATGTTTGTTAATAATAATAATAATAATAAATCTTCTGTCCAGTGGAGGACAAATGGTCACCATCTTTTTGTGGCACTCTTAGATATTTGAAGACTGCGATCATGTCCCTCTTCCTCTTCCTTTCTCTAGGCTAAACATGCCCAGTTCTTTCAGCCTTTCCTCATAGGGATGGTCTTCCAACCCCTTGATCATCTTAGTTGCTCTCCCCTGAATCTTTTCCAATTTATCAACATCCGGCTGGAAGTGCGGTGCCCCAAACTGAGCACAGTATTCCAGGCCAGGTCGCACCAGCACCGAGTGAAGTGTCACCACCACATCCCATGTCTTGAAAACAATGCACATGTTTGTGTATGGGCAAGTCACTTAGCTATTTTCTGCCTTTGTTCATCCATTTCTGAAACTGCATAGCAAGTTATCTGCATTGCAGAGATATTGTGAGACTGAATTATAGCTGCTGGGTAGGAATTAAGGTTATGTCAAAATTTTCCCATAGAACAGCAGGGCCTGATTCAGGCAAACACAAACTGTGCATGTCATTTTCGTTATTACAATAACGATAACAAAATTTTTTTTTTTCGTTTTCATTATTGCAATAACGAAAATGACAACCAACAATAACAATAATGAAAACGACAACAGAGAATAACGACAATGATAACAAAAACAATAATGTTATCGTTGTCGTTATTATTAGTGCTGTGGCCGTTGGGTTTTGGAGGGAAAATGCAGAGGGGGAGGAGGGAGCAGACATCTCGGAGCCCTAAACAGGCTTGAACTCTTGAACTTCGCCTGTGTTGGGAGGGGCGAGCAGTATTACCAATACCTTTCCTTCCTCATACCCTACATTTTACCATCTCCCTTTCCTTGCCCTTCTCCCCCCTGTACATTATATATAGATAGGTAGTACAGATTAGATAGAGATATATATTATAGACATATATAGACATACATATATCTAGAGAGAGAGACATATATAGAGACATATAGATTAGATTAGAATAGTTATATAGATTAGATATAGATTTATATTATAGACATATAAATTAGATTAGAATAGTTATATAGATAATTGATTAGATAATAGTTTTCCCTTTCCCTTCCCATGTCTCCCTTAGAGAGATTTTAGTTGAGCACAGGAATCAATACCGATACCAAAAAGAAAATCTTCATTTGAAATGGTACCGATAATGATAGTGATAACAACAATGATAACAAAAACGGCATTGTCGTTAATAACAATAATGAAAATAACATTTTTAAATAACAAAAACGAGAACCAAAAATGACATGGGGGCCAGGTGCACACCCCTAGTGACTGCACAGGGCCCCATGTGTTGTGGGGGGTGGGCAGGTTCATGAATACAAATGGCACCATGAGTGTGAGAAGCACAGAGCCTTAAATTCACGAAGTATCAAGTCTATGGAGCACCCATGGAAATTCAGGAGATGTGCCCCCCAGCATGGGGCCCATGAGTAAACTAGAAATGATAATGTACATGTACCACATGGGCCCACAAGACCTGCAATGCAGAGAGTCCCAGTCCATGATGCAGATGCTGTGTTTAAGTGAACATCAAGAATGAATTATGGTAACATTTTCCTTTTTCTACTGTGCAGACCTGTAACTAAGGGGTGGGGCATTAGGAGGCATTGCCCCCCTGTACATTTTTTGCACTCCCTGTAGAAATATATATTCCAGATTTTCCTTCTCAGTTTCTTAGTCTGAAGAAATTGGCTTCCTTTGTCATGCAATCTCCCCCTTCTCCCTGCCCTATGTAAATGTCTTAGCTGAAAGTCTGATAATGGGTAAGTGTGCGTATATCAAACATTCCTATGTTCGTGCTGTTTGCAAATCTCAAAGTACTTTATCACCATTAGTGAACTGGACCTTATCAAATAGAGAAATATTTGTATCCCTATTTTGTAGATGGATATAGTGAGCAACTGACTACTTTCATCATGTACCCAAGGTACCACAGGAAAAAAAACAGGGTAGATTTGCAGTTGGAATGCAGAGGTTTTAGTCAAAAATAATACATGTGTCTTAAGGGGATATATTTAACATGCTGGGTGCAGTCATTGCTCACTGAAGCCAGTGGCTCGTTTCCCATTGACTCCAAAGGTGGAGGACTACATCTGCACTGGAAAGGAGAGTAAAGAGCGAGGTGATCAGATTTGCAGACAACACAAAGTTATTCAAGGGTGCGTGGACCATGAGGGAGAGCTGTGTAGCTGGCCAGGAGCTGCAGCACTGAGTTGCCCAATCGGCGAGTGCAACATTGGGTATTTTCAGACGTTACGGGCGTCCGGTTCACCACAGTGAACCACCAGGGGGGGTGAATAGCTCAACCACGGCCGGGGGTGGGAAAACGACCCAAACAGACGTGCCGGGAACGGGACCACGGGCCGGAACCGGGCCGCACCATCGCGGGCCGCAGCAGCACAACAGATGTGCAGCCGAACCCCCGCCGGGCGCTAAACCCCCACAAGGCACCGGGCAGGGGCGGGACACAGACATGGCCGCCTGAGGGCAAATGAAGCCACAAGGCACACAAGGGAACGCCCACACAAGGGAAACGGGAAGGGAGGGGGGAAGAGCGAGAACAGGCTGACAGCCGGCACACACAGCGGACCCGCAGCGGGGCACAATGCACGACCACACGCCCGGGCACACACACACACACACCAGGGAAAGGTCGGGAAGGGGGGGCAGGGGCACCCGGAACACCCCACCAGGAACAACGGGAGGGACGAGGGGGGGCACCACCAAGGGGCAAGGCACAGGCAGCAGCAACCCCCACCCCCACACCACCCCAGTCCAGTCCAAGGAGGCGCCCCCACAGGAACAGAGGCAGTCTCGGAGGGGGGGGCGGACCCCCGGAACAAGGCACGTTGGGGGCCCCCAAAGCACAGCGAGGCCGGCGGAGAGGGTCCAGGAGGAGGAGGAAGGGGGCCCCACAGTCAGAGGGGGGCACATGCAGGGCAGCCGGGTCCGGTGGAGCCCCTCTGCAGGTCCAGCGACGCTCCGGCAGCACCCACCCGGGCAAGGGTAACGGACCGGTCCGGTCCGGTCCGGGGGGGGCCATCCCCCAGGTTCCGCAAGCACCCGGGGGGGTGCAGTCGGTGCCAGGGCCGGTGGGGGAGGGCCGCCAGCAGCACACGGGTGGGTCGGGAGGCCACACCGAGCGCCCCACCCAGCCACGGGGACGGAGGGGGCCCAGGACCACGGGCAGGGGCAGCAGCGAGCAGCGTGCCGGGCGGGAGCTCACCGAGGCGGGGTCCGCAGGTCGGGAGCAGCCAGCGGGGACCAGGCCCCCCCCCGGACCGGGGCGGGAGCCCACACGGGGGCACCACACCGGGGGGGCCAGGGAGGCGACGCGGGGCTCACAGGCCGCCGCTGGGGGCCCCGGTGGCCCCAGGGCCCGGGTGCCCTGCCCGGTGGACCAGGTGGGGCCAGTGCAGCATGCCCCGGCGGTACCCCTGCAAGGACATGTAGTGGGCGATCAGGTAGTAGGCCTCGAAGGGATCGGGCATGGTGAGAGCCAGCTGGACGTCCACACGCGCCCACACCGCCAACAGGGATGACATCTCCACCGCGGAGGGCTCCGGCACACAGCAGGCAGCAGAAGGGGGCCACGGAAGATGCCCCAGCTCCAGAAGCCGCTGGAACACCGCCCCACGGGTGCGCTGGTACCCACGGGCCCCGTGAACACAGGAAAAGTAGGTCACGGCCAAGGCAGGGCCACCCTCGGCCAGGCACTCCGTGTAGGCGCCCAGACCACACACCACCAGCGCTGACACGGTCTCCGAGGCGCTCCAGGGCACATGGGCGCACAGCACCTCCGGGATGCGCCCCTCGGGGAAACGAGCCAGCCCCAGGGCCTCCGCATGCAGCCGGCAATCACGGGCGCTCACCACATGGCCAAAGTAACGGAGCCCGGAGCTCAGGCTCTCGTAGGCACCTGCACGGCTCCCCGGCCCGGCCAGGAGCAGCTGCACGGCAGGGGTGTGCCACAGGTCGCACAGAGACATGGTCTCGCGGAAGGCCCAGATATGGGGGGCCCCTTGGGGGCCGGCCAGCGGGAGCCCCATGGATGGGCAGCCAGCCATGGTCCAGCACAACAGGGAATGGGACACGGAGCCCGGAGGGCACACAGACTGCCCAGGGCCGGGAGAGGCTCGGCCCGGCCCCCGGGACAGGGAACACGGGCCCGCACCGCAACATTGTAGCACAACAGAGCGAGGCGTGGGGTGCGGGCCCGGCACAGCTGCAGAGAACAACAGCGAGCTCTCTGTCTGCCTAATCGCACCTTCAAGGCCATCCCGCTACAAACAGCGAGGGGAGGGGGCCCGGGGTGCTGGGGGCGGGAGCAGCCGGAATGCACCGGCACAGGGCGCGCGCAGGGCCGCGAGGCCGACCCCCGGGCGGGGCCACCAGCACCGGGCCGGCATAAGCGCTCCCAGCCCCCACCGGGGCCCCAGCACCATGGAGCGCGATAGGGCAGGTGGGAACTGGATGTTCCTCGCGCTCGCGGCTGAGTGGCACCGTGACCACACTGAGCAGCTGTGCCTCCTGACCGAGAGGGTGCACCTGGCCGTCCGCCTGCGCTATGTCCTGGCCCTGCGGGCTGGCGTGCGCCTCCGGGGCCAGCAGGCCCGCAGGAGAGTCCGTGGCCGGCTCAGGGCTCGGCGCCGGGCCTGGGGGGCGTGGCTGGCCGCCTGCCGGAGCCTCACCCGGCCCGCTGCGCTCCGAGGGGCCGCGAGGCGGTTCCGCTGGGCAACGCAGACCCTCCGCCGGGCAGCGCTGCTGGCTATGCCCATAGCGCGGAGCCTATGGGTCACGGAGCGGCCCCAGGCCTGGTGGGAGCGGGCCCAGGCCCACTGGGGGGAGGCCGAGTGGGGGTCCCACTTCCGGATGGGCAAGGCCACCCTGCTGCGCCTAGCGGAGCTCCTCACGCCCTGGCTGGAGCGGCAGCACACCTCCATGCGGGAGCCCATCCCCATGGTCCAGCGGGTGGCCATAGGGGTCTGGGCCCTCGCAACGCCCGACTCCTGCCGCTCCGTGTCCCAGCACTTCGGGGTGGGGCTCAGCACGGTCGCCTGCATCGTGCGGGATGTGTGCGAGGCTGTGGAGGGCGTGCTCCTCGACAGGACCATCCAGCTCCTGGACCAGGGCGCTGTGATGGCTGGCTTCGCGGCCGGGGGCTTCCCGAACTGCATCGGAGCCGTGGACGGCACACACATCGAGATCCTGCGCCCGGCCGCGGGGGAGGCCCTGGAGTATGTGAACCGGCACGGATACTACTCCCTGCACCTGCAGGGGGTGGTGGACCACCGGGCCCGCTTCATAGACATCTACACGGGCAACTCCGGCCGGAGTCACGACGCCAGGATCATGACCATCTCCCCCTTCTATGCCCGCATGTACCGGGGGGACTTCGCGGACATGGGCATGAGGTGGATCGAGGGTGTTCCCATGCCCCCCTGCATCCTGGGGGACCCCGCCTACCCCCTGACCCGCTGGCTGATGAAGGTCTACCCTGTCCCGAGCACCCCTGCGGAGCAGGTATACAATACCCGCCTGTGTGCGAGCCGGACCGTGGTGGAGCGTGCCTTCGGGGCCCTGAAGCAGCGCTGGAGGAGTCTAGCTGGCCGCCTGGACTTCACCGTCCCCACCTCCGCCCTGGTGATCGGTGCCTGCTGCGTTCTGCACAATGTGTGCGAGACCGAGGGGGCGGCCCTGGAGTACCCCGAGCCCCACCGGCCCCCCGGTCCTGTTCCCCTGTACGTGAACGCAGGGAACCCCCGGGAGTACCGGTATGCCAAAAGGATCCGGAACGCCCTTGCAACCCACATCGCCCGGGGGGGCCCGCTGTGAGGGCCTTCCCGCCCCTGGGGGCCCCACCCCCCGTTCCGTGCCCATGCCCCTGTACACGCGGTCCCACAGCCCTGTCCCCCCCACAAACGGGCCGGGGACAACTGTCTCTTTACAACACTTTATTGCCCACACAGTGCACACAATCACCCTGTGCCCCCTCCCCACCCCCGTCCCCGTGACCCCGTCCACCACCCGCCCTCATGTGGCCCTCCCCCTCCCCCCCCTTCCCACCATCCCCCCGCGTTTCCTGGGCCGACCCCTCGTGCGGCCGCTTGGGCCCACCGAGCTCTGGGAGCTCCCCTCCCCCCCACTGTCCGTGTCCCCTGCCGTGTCCTGGGCCGGTCCCGGCCCCGGCAGGGGGCCGGGCGGCGGATGGGCAGCTGTGCCCGGTGCCCCGGTCGCGCCCCGGGGGGGCTGGACCCTCCGGAGGCCCGGGGGCACTGGGAGGCGCATGCGAGGGCCCTGGGGCCGGGGGGGCGCCAGGGGCGGCAGGGCTGGGCCCGGGGGCGCCGAGGGGCCCGGCATGGGGACCTGGGCGGGCAGGGCACCCGGAGGTGCGCCGGCCATCACGTAGGCACACATGGTGCCCGCATGCAGGAGCAGGGAGGTCCCAATGTCGTGGGACCTGTCCATCTTGGCACTGTGCTCCCGCACCATGCCCTGTATGTCCTGCCGGAGGCCCCTGAGCAGCCCCTGCTGCCGCTGGTGCTCCCGGCGCTCCCGCCTCCGCTCCAGGCGCACCTCCGCCTCCAGCCGGCGGTCTGTCTCCAGGGCCTTCTCCATGGACCGCTCTATGGCCGCCTCCATGCGGTCCACGGAGGCGATCATGCGCTCCCCCTGTTCCTCCGCCCTGCGGACGATGTCCTCCGCTTGCTCCTCCCTGCGCCTGCGGACCCGCGCCCGGTACTCCCGCATCCGCTGGGCTGGGGCCGCGGCCGGCGGAGGCGCCGCGCGCGGGGGCTGCCCTGTGGAAATGGGCGGGTGGGTCAGTGCAGGGCCCTGTCCCCTAGCGGGGTCGGGTCCCGGGGCCCCCTGCCCCCCCTCCCCCACTGAGGCCAGAGGCCCCCCTGGGCTGGCGCCCGGGGGGCCCTCCCGCAATCCCAGCCCTCCCGCCTTACCTGGGTCCGGCACCTGCTCTCCTGTGCCCTCCGCGGGGGCCTGCACCGTCTCGCTGGCCCGGTCCTGGGGCTCCCCATGTCCTGCGGGCGGGAGAGGGGGGAGCGGGTGAAGGGGGCTGGTTGTGGCCCCTGCAGCAGGGCCCCCACCCCCGCCCCTGCCACCGGCCCCCTGGTCGTGCCCCCCCCTGCCCTGGGGGCCCGCTTACCCTCTATGTCCGTCTCCGAGCCTTCGGAGGCCGGCGCCTCACCCTGGGAGTGCTCCCCCTGGGACCACTGGCTGAGGGTGGTGAAGGTGCCGACCTCCGACTCCGCCTGGCCGGCCCGGCGTTGGGATGTCTCCGGGCTGCTGCTGGGGGGGGGCCTTGGGGCTTCTGCGGGTCCCGGGTGGTCCTCCTGGGGGTGGGGGTCCCCTGAGCTCGTGTCTACCGGGCGGGCGGCGAGGGGAGGGGGTACCTCGGCCCGCTCCCTGCCCTGGACCACAGCGCTGCCCACCAGGCGTGGGGCAACTATGGAGCCCTTCATGTGAAGGATGCGGTCCAGGGCATCGTAGTAGGGGGCGGTGCGGGCCCCGTGGCCGGAGCGGCTGTTATTGTCCTTGAGGGCCTTGTACCCCCTCTTGAGCTCCTTGGCCTTTGAGCGACACTGGTTGACAGTGCGCTCGTGCCCCGCCGCCTCCATGTCGCGCACGATGTCCCGGTAGACATGCTCGTTGCGCTGGTTTATTGCGAGCTCCACCTGGTACTCGAGGGTCCCCCAGATCCGTATGAAGTCCCGGGTCTCCTGGAGGCCCCACTGTCCCCCTCTGTGATAGGCCTTCCTCCGGCTGGGCCCCTGCTGTTCCTCCTCCCGGTGCAGCTCCTGCTGCACCTGCCTCTGCTCCTCCTCCACCTCCTCCTGGGGGTGCGCCTCCGGGGGCCGGGGGCCGGGCTCCTCCTGGGGCTCGTCCGCCCGGGCCGACTTTCGTGTCTGGGGGGGGGAAGGGGGGTGGTTGGTTGCTGGGTGAGGGTGTGGGCCCTCTCGGGGGCCCCCTGCCCCCCTGCCCTCCGCCCGGGGTCCCCCTGCCCCCCTGCCTTCCGCCCGGGGTCCCCCCGGCCCCCTCCACAGGGGGTTCCCCTGTGCCCCCTGTTCCCCTCCCAGTGGGTGCCCTTACCCGTTTCCTGGGTGCCTCCTGTGGGCCTGTTCCGGCCGCTGTCCCCGGGGCGGCGCGACCCGGCTGCAGCTGTGGTTGGTGTTCCCGGGGCGCCTCCCTGGTCGGGTGCTCCCGTGTGCCCCCTTCCTGCACCTGTGCCCCCTCCGCCTGCATCGCTGGGCCTGGCTGCACGTCCTCCGCCTCCTGTGCCGCCGCTGTCGCTGTTCGTGCCTCCGGTCTCTTCCGCTTCCCTCCTCGCTCCATCCCGCCACGCTTGCTTGCTGCTGCTCTCGCTTTAAATCTCCCTCCGGTGGTTGTGTTGTTGCTGGTTGCCTGGCAGCGATGCTGCGTGCCTCGTCCCCGGCTGGGGCTCGTTTTGTTTGGTTCCGCCCGGGGATTGGCGTCCAGACGTTACTTTTCCTTGGTTCCCGGTGGGGGTTCGTTTGACCACGCTTCCCAGGACTTTCCCCCGGCTAGCCCGGGAAGCATGGTTGAAACCGACCCCATGTGGGTATTGAGCGTGATGAACATCTGGCGCGCGCCGTTCAGACGTTCATGGCCCTTTGACCCCACGGGGGGGTTGAGCGTGGTTCAGTGTGGTTGAGCGTGATCTCGTAACGTCTGAAATCACCCATTGTATCGAGGAGCTGCTGGAGACCATGAGGGATTACTGCAGAGACCCACAGAGATACATCTATAGACCCGCTATTGGAACACCTGGGGACCGTTGCCCTGATTAATTGAGCAGAGGCTGCTGATCAAGCGGGGGGTTTAAAGGACGCTTGTGGGCGGCGTGTGCACCTGAGGCATGCACGCCTAAGGGCTGCGCGTGCAAGGGCGCGCCCTTGGCCTTAGGTGCCGGCAGAGAGCGGGACATTCTGTGTTTATACTAACCAGGGATTAGCTTATCTCTGTGAAAGAGCTATGTTACCCTCCCGGAAAAGACAGGCAAAGGAGGGGATGGTGGATTCACCTTCAGGCAAACAAAGCAAGCTAGATGTTTTTTTTGCCCCAAGAGCATCGGAATCTGGCAGTAACATCCTGGCTCACCGTTTGTCTCAAGCCCTTCCTCCAGACTCTTCAAACAGTATGAGTATTCCAGTAAAGGATATGCCTACAGGTGTGGTGCATACTCAGCCCTTGGTCAAACCTACTGGTATTAGTAGCTCCTTGCCGCTATGCAATCATGGCAGGGTAGAGCCCTTGGTGGGAAGGACTACCCTGGAGTTGCTCATCAAACAGACTTCCTTGATACATCAAACTTTATTGCTGGTTTTGGCTCAGCTTAAAACGATCATGACGGGTATTAATAATACGAATGCCTCTTTAATCTCATTAGTCGCTCAGACCTTGGGGCTCTCTGTGGCCCAACCTAGATCGCCAATGGACCTTGTGGAATCTGGCATGGAGGTTCCCCACGAATGGGTGTGTGTGGGGGATGTAGTAAATACAACTTTTCAGGGGGCTGGATCGGGTGACAATTGAGAACTGTTGCAGGGAAGTTTAATCCCACACCTTGACCCTTTGGCCCCTTGAGGGGAGACTGTTGCTTTCACGGTTTTTCCAATGGGTAATGGGATTTTTCCCCCCCTGGGATACTAAGAATCAGATAGCCATGCATTTATCTTTTTTGGCCCAATCTCCCTTTACCCCTGGGGATATCTGCTTTATCAGAACGATTTCCGTAAGGTTTTTCATGCCAAGATAATATTTAGAAATGTAACCTGCTTTATTGCCCATGGAATCAAACTAGCAAAAAAAATTGTTAGACCTAGAATGGCCCCAGTAAGGGGCCTGGATCGGGAGGTTGAGAGAGCCAAGGAAGTCATTGCTGGTCCCACTTCCCCCCCTCCTATTAGTTCTACTAATGTTTCCAATTACAACATGGTCCCTCTCGAGGCAACCCGCAGAACCTTTGCTAGGAAGGAGGCCCTTGTGACCAGGGGGAACTCCCCAGATCCCCTATTGGAAAACTGTGGGCTATCTCCCCAGGGGGATGTGGTGGATCTATGCACCTTGGTGCAGGATTCGCCCCCTACAGCAGATCTTGAGGTGTCTGGGATGGATCTAGGTAGGGAGGAAGCTGGAGTTTGCTCCAATGAAGTAAGGATAGTTACAGGGGACTTAGCCAATATTACATCTGATCCCCTCCATGTGGAGGTTGTCCCGGCAATCAATGTGATTGGTACCGGGGGGGGATGTTGCGGGAGGAGTATTCACCTTTAGGAGGGGATATGGAGGAGGAGTCTATAACATTCCAGCAGAGTAATAACCAACCAGCTGGGGAGCAAGTACCACTTGAAAATGGTGAAAGTGATCAGGTGCCAATTTCTCAGATCCCTTCTGGGGAAGAGTTAGCCCCACAGGGCTATCCGGATTGACAGTCAGTAGGCATTAGGGTTCTTTCCTGGAATATTGCAGGGTGGAAGGCCAAGGCAGCGGATGGGGATTTTTTGTTATTCTTGAGGGCCAATCATATCATATGTCTACAGGAAACTTGGTCTTTGGACCCCATTTTTCTTCTGGGTTATGATGCCTTTAGTTTGGAGGACCTCCCTGCTGTAGGGAGAGGTCGCCCTAGTGGGGGATGTGTTTGTTTTGTTTCTGCCTCACTTGCAGCCGCCTATAGACCCTTGCCTGGCCATCAATCCTTTTATTGTGGGAATATGCTGGCTGTCCCTAGAAGGATGCTGACTCTTATCAATCTTTATTTGCCTCCGAGTACCTCACCCTATTACAGGGATTCTTGTTGGCAGGAATTACAAGATTTGATCGAGGCAGTGGAGGAATTGTATCCGGAGGCCGATATTTTGTTGGCTGGAGACTGTAATGCTTGTATGGGCAAGTCAGATCAGGCTCTGGCCCGGAAGGGGGGACCCTGGAATCTGGGGGTAGTCTCATATTGGCCAGTTAGAAGATCCAGGGATTTGGGCATTAATGGGAGTGGCCTCCATTTTGCAGCGCTTCTAGTGAGGTTGGGCCTTGTCCTCCTTAATGGTAGGACCTGGCCGGACTCTCCTGCTGAGCTGACTTATATCTCGCCGCAGGGGGGTAGTGTAATTGATTTTATCATAGTTTCCGGATCATTGTTTCCATTGGTAACCCATTTTGAGGTTCTTTTCCACACCCTTAGTGATCATCTTCCAGTCAGGGTGATTTTGGCAAGGGGGGGGAGGTTATGGAAGAGGAGGAGCCTATCTCTTCGGCTCACCCGCACCCTTGTTCAACCGGTAGGGCCAAATGGACTCGGGACTGGGAAGAGAAAGTTTTGGCTCTTACCTCCTTGTTGGAGGGGGTTAGTTGGCTGCAGGCAACAACAGAGGGACAGGACATGGAGCAGTTGTTAGCTGGGTTTCACTGTATCCTTCAAGGATTACAGTCTGAAGCTCAGTCACCCAGGTATAACAACAGGCAGCGGGATAACCCTAAATCTCCCACCTGGTTCGACCATGAGTGTGCTTGGGCCAGGAGGGAGGTGAGGGCGCTTTACTGCAGGTTTAGGAGAGGCATTTTACCTGCTGGAATAACACAGTTTTGCAGCATTCGGGGGAAATATAAAAAACTGCTACTCTATAAAAAATGAGCATACCACTTTAAATGCTGTTAAGCTATTAACAGGGCAGCCATTGAACATGATTTGGCTAGTTTTTGGAGGTTGCTGCAAAATTGTGGGAAGGCCCAAGGAGTTTTTTCTCCCAGGGTTTCATCGAATCAATGGAGGGTTTATTTTAGTGCCCTGTATGCCTATGATCCAGCTCCATGGGTCCCTTGGATTGGTTTAAACTCTGTACCTGCTTGGGTGGAGGTTACCCCTGACGAGATTGAGGACTCGGAGTTAATTGATGGGCTGAAAAGGGGAAAGGCAGCTGGTCCCGATGGGTTCCCACTGGAATTCTTTCAGACCAACAGAAGATGGTGGGCGTCAGTCCTAGCTACGCTCTTTACTGGTATAAACTCCACTGGGGAGATCCTGGCTTCATGGGTTCAAGCGGAGATTGTCCCCATTTACAAAAAGGGCTCTCCTGAGGAGGCCAAGAACTACAGGCCAATCAGTTTACTTAGTGTGGCTGGAAAGCTATATGCTCGATTTTTGCTTAAGAAACTTGAGAGGTGGCTAGAGAAGGAACCCTATCTAAGGGAGGAGCAAAATGGGTTTAGGGTAGGACGTTCCACCCTTGACCATTGTTTTGTCCTTCAGCATTTTATTGGCAAATACAGGCATGCCTCGGGTCTTTATGCATCATTTGTCGATTTGCGTTCAGCATTTGACTTAGTCTCCAGGAATAGGCTCTGGGCCAAGCTGTCTACATATCAAATTGACCCCAGGCTATTATGCCTCATCCGGAGGTTATATATGAATACCTCACTTCGGGTCAGACCGGATGGTGAGGGCTCACTCTCAGGGGTAATTCCAACGAACCACGGGGTCAAACAGGGGTGTGTGCTTGCCCCGAAGTTGTTTAACATCTTTCTGAATGATTTGATCCCTGCTGTTACATCTTCCCCCGAGGCTTGGGTCAACAATTGTGGCAATTCTGTTTTAGGCGGACGATGCCGTTTTGCTGGCCAGGTCTCATGTGGGAATGAATAGACAGCTGCGGGTGTTGCATAATTATTGCACACAAAACTTTCTGGAAGTCAACTATACAAAAACAAAATTATGTATTTTTCACACAAACGGAAGTGGTTTTTTGGGGGCCATGAGTTAGAGCAAGTCACCTCTTACAAATATCTTGGTATGGTTTTCTGGGCTAATGGCTGTTGGGGCACTCATGCTAAGGTGGTAATTGGCCAGACTACTCTACTGGGGAAGGTAATATGTCGTTATTTCAGATCTCATGGGGGGCATCTTATCCTCCCAGCACTACACGTCTATAAGGTCAAGTGCCTTTCCCAGTTGCTGTATGGGGCACAACTTTGGGCTCTGGGGAGAAGTGTATCCCTTGAGCACCTACAAACCAAGTTTTTAAGATCTATTTTGGCTCTCCCTAATCATGCTCCCTCCTGCGCAGTTCGCATGGAGTGTGGGGTCCTCCTCCTGGAGGCCCAGATTTGGTCAATGGTTATTTGTTATTGGCTTAAATTTCAGTATGGTTTGACTGCCCCACTGGTACAACAGGCATTCAGAGATGACTTCCATAATTCTTGGGCAAAGCAGGTTCAGGAGAAACTTGTTTGTATTGGCTTTTTCCCCCCTGACCTAGTCCTTTGTGGATTCTCCTCTGCCAAGAGATTGGTAAAGCAGAGAATCCAGGATATTAGATCCCAGGAGGAAATGGCTTTACTCTGGAGTAAGGTCTCCATGGAAGACTTCCTGGTTCTATATGGCAGCCCTCAGGCCCCTCCCCCTTATTTTCAGTTCCAACTGCCCCATGCGGTCTGTAGGTGCCTCTCTTTGGCTCGTATGAACATATTTCCCACGGCTGTTACCGAGGTGCGATTCAGGGGACTAGATCCTGTCTATGTGATTGTGCAGGCTCTGCCTCAGGCCCAGTTGATTTTCTGGAGCTTCTTCTCCTATATTGCCCTTGCTGGCATGATTTACGGGTCAAATGACTGCCCCTTGTTTGTATTACCTCTGGTGTTTGTGTAACATGGCAAACCTATCTTGCAGGTCAAGATGAAGTGCTATCCCGGAAGGTGGCTTATTATTATTATTATTATTAACAAACATTTATATAGCGCCAGCAGTGTACCTGGCACTTTACAAAGTAATAAAATAGACACGGTCCCTGCCCCTAGGACTTACAATCTGAGAGACAGGAGCTGGGGGAGAGACTTAGGAAGGGGAACAGAGGGAGAGACAAGGGGTCTAACATTCATGAAGATGCGAGGTCTCAAGTGCACGTACTTGGCTTGGTTACGATGAGAATGACAGCAGGCAGGTCCATGTTGCAAGGATAAGGGTAAACCGATCGTAGGTATAGGAATAGTGGCTCAGCAGGATAAAGAGTCAGACAGAGCAGAGCGAAAGAGGTGAGTTTTAAGGAGAGATTTGAAGGTATGAAGGGAGGGGGCAAGGCGGATGTGGACAGGGAGGGAGTTCCAGGCATGGGGGGCAGCAAGTGAGAAGGGACGAAGGCGCTTAGGGGAGCAGGGAAGGCGTGGAAGGGTGAGAGAAGGGACAGAGGAGGAGCGAAGTGCACGGGCTGGAGTATGGAGGGCGATAAGTGCAGAGAGGTAGGGGGGAGCAAGGTTGTGAAGAGCTTTATAGGTGAAGACTAGGAGCTTGTGCAGGATTCGTTCAGGAAGGGGAAGCCAGTGAAGCGAAGAGAGGAGGGGCTGCACATGGTCGAAGCGACTGGCGAGGTAGATGACCCTGGCAGCAGAGTTTTGGACAGAGATGAGGGGAGAAAGGTGAGACCGGGGAAGGCCAGTGAGAAGGAGGTTACAGTAATCGAGGCGAGAGATGACCAGAGCATGAACAAGAGTTTTGGCAGACGAGACAGAGAGAAAAGGGCGAATCTTAGCAATGTTATGGAGGGAGAAGCGACAGGATTTAGCAACAGAGTCAATGTAGGGTTTAAAAGAAAGGGCTGAGTCAAAGATGAAGCCTAGGCTACGGGCTTGGGGGACAGGCAGGATGGTGACTCCATCAATAGTTATTGACAGTGAGGAAGGAGAGGAAGGATGAGGGGGGAAGATAAGGAGTTCAGTTTTAGCCATGTTGAGTTTGAGTTGACGTTGAGACATCCAGGTAGAGATGTCAGAGAGACAGTTGATGAGACGAGCTTGAACAGAGGGAGAGAGAGAGGGAGTAGAGAGATAGAGTTGAGTGTCATCAGCATAGAGGTGGTATTGGAAGCCATGGGAGGCAATGAGTTTGCCTAAGGATGAGGTATAGATCGAGAAGAGGAGAGGGCCAAGAACAGAGCCTTGAGGAACACCAACTGAGAGGGGGAAGGAGGAGGAGGCGGAGTTGGAGAGAGACACATTAAAGGAGCAGTCAGAGAGGTAGGACTGGAGAGTCAGAGAGGTAGGCTTATTTTTTATATAGCGTGCTACAAGCTAAGCAGTCCCAATAGCGGAGATGTTTGTTTCCTTTATATACTTCTTTTACTTTATGGTTGTTTTTTATGATATGTTTTATTTTATATGTATTTTATGTTATGTTGTGTTATGTTATGGCATCTGCTAAACATTAAAGCTTATTATTATTATTATTATTATACATGTTGAAGAGCTGCAACAGTGCTCTATGGGTGCCCTGCAACTTGTATAATAAAATGTAACACCTAAAAAAAATGTAACACCTATGTTCGCAGGCAGCCCACACCACCATTTTGTACAGGACTTTCAACTTCCCTGGATCCGGCACTGTAAAGCAGGGGGCGGGGGGGTTGCTTTGTATCTCAGAAACCACAGCAGATAGAAACTTCAAGGAAATACGTATTCTAAAAATTTGAAGAAAGTTTGAATTTTCTATGTAAGTTATGACAGGATAGTTCTGGCCAGTTTCTTTTCTTTCTTTCTGGTTTTCCTTCAAAAATTGTTTCCAGAATGTACAACTATTTTTTTGAAACCCTCATACACATTCCTCCTCAGCCCTATTGCTCCCTAGTGGGATAATACATTAATTATAGACATCTTTCAGCCAGTAGAGTTATGGGACTCAGCTGAATGTTTCTTGATAATGTGATGAGAGATATGTTGAGTTGTAACAAAGTATGTGGCATATCAGTAGGGAGAGAAGTACATGTACTCGTAGTTGGTTAGGTTATTGCAATGACTTTACAAACCTTAACTGCAGATGGAGCGTTTTTAGGTTTAGCAACCTTACTTCATGTCTTGTGACGCTTTTGGGTGTGTGAGTTAATTAATATGTGTTTGGAATCTCTTGATAAACATCTTTAATTTTTATTTTGTATAAACTTATTTATTATTATAAAATTTGAAGTTGTATAGGAGGATGGTACAGTGGGAGCTACCATAGAAGAGCATACATTTAATATAGTCTGCTGTTGGAGTAATAACTAGTGCCATGATTCACAAACCACTTACTCCAGAGGCGTTCCTGTGGAGCTTCAGCAGAGCTTCTCCGGAGTAAGTGCTCTGTGGATCATAGCCTACATTGGAAGCTGCTAAGGGCCCTAATCCTGCAAAGTCCTAAAGCAAGTGCTTAACTTAATGGATGTGAGTGTTTCCAGAGCTCCCATGTGATTATGCTGTGTCGGGGGAGAGGGAGCAAGAGGCACAGCAGCCCTTTACTATAGTTCTAAAATAAATTTGTACTATTTTATAAATATTTGCATGTCAGTCACCTTTGTAGGACTAGAGTCTTTTAAGCTGATGACAGTCTTGGAATGTTAGATTGCACCATGAACCTTAAATAATACCAGAGTTGCTAACCCTCACAATTGTATTGTAATGTTGGAATTTTAAGTTTTCTTAAACCCCAGTTGCCATCATCATGATAATCTCAATTTTTTTTTTCATTTTAAAAAAGATTCCAGTCCACATGATTGAAGAAGAAAGTTTAATAATCTTATGACCATGTATCCTAAAGACTCAGAAACCAAAAGACATAAGGTGCTTTTAGACAGCACCTCCCCACCCATCACCCACCCATCATTGGCCCTTTGTACACGGACCTCTCCCACTGTGTGTTTATGAGTGGGAGAGGCCCGTGTGAAGGACATGGCAGGGGTGTGTGCGGTGAGTGGGGGTGCATGCATGCTCCCGCCTAACACGCATCCCCACTCACCCCTCACTCACCCTCACGCATGGGGCAACCAGGAAAACTGAGGTTGCTCCGTGTGTGGGGATGGGTGGGGGGTGAGTGGGGATGCACGTGCAGCCGTGTGCTTGCCCCAATCACCCACCGCTCATGCACCTGCACGCCCACACACCCGGCGCCGCCGTTTTAAAACAGCCATCCATGTTGCAGGACTGCATAGCATGCCAATGCGGTCCTGTAATATATATGATGGTGCGTGATGGGAGAGGTTGCGCTTGTCTAAAAACACACATAGATCAGCAATTTCTTTTATATAACCTATAACAACATTCATCAACAAATATAAAACTGTCATTATTTTTACCGTGTCTTGGTTTTTAAAACACAGCCATCATATTATCAAACTTTCTTCAGCAATTATGAGGATTGGAAACTTTCTTAAAATAAAAATTGAGATTATAATATATTCCCAGTTTGGGGAACCACACTTCAAGAAATATGTGTGTCTGTGTGTGTGTAATATATGTGTGTATCTATCTAACTACATGATTTTGAAGCTAGTCTCCAGGTTTTGGGTAGGTTATATGGTAACATGATTTAAATACTGCTTTATCTTGCTTAAGTACCCTGTAGTACTATTTATATAGTAGTCTTGTTTTACCTTTATGATAGATGTGTAATGACTATTTGTACATAAAAACTTATTCCAGGCAATGTAAATATATTTCATTTTCTCTGACTCTTGGAATTTTGATCTAAGGCATGACTTGGTTAATGCTTATGAAAGAGCTGCTGTCTTTTCTCATGCATAACTCTTACTGATGTCATAGTTTTTCAAGTAAGAGCTGAGTAAGAACTGCATATATTCAAGGTCATAAATCAACTGACATATTTTAGATCACAAACTCAATTCTCATGTGCTGCAATCCACAGACCACTTACTCCAAAGTAGCCCTGTTGGCCCCACAGGACTTAAATGGGGCTACTCAGGAGAAAGTAGTCTGTGGATCTCAGCCGTGGTCATATCTCAACACAGGATGCTTTTCCAACCAACTTGTGTTTTGTCAATAGCAAGTTTGGGGAAATCGAGTTTAATGACTGTATATTTTGATGACAAAAAACTGTGAATGTAAAATGTAAGTGCTAGGACATTGGTAAAAAAAAATCCAACAGATGATGCAAACAAAAGGCTGCAAGCTCCATCATCTGACATCTTATATAGTCGCACATGCCCATGGCCTACACGAGGTACAAAGGCTGGGGAGATTCAAGCCCAAGGATCAGCACCCAGCGTGCACTCTTCCTGCTGAGGATCCAGCCACAAGTTTAAGTGCCTAAAAGAAAGCTGCACTCTCCTGAAAATTCTAACGTTATGGGAATCTGGTAAGAGAAATTTCGGCCTGTGCAGAGAGCTAGCACAAGACATTGAAATTAGAGGTGAAACAAATAGTGGATTTTATATTTACAGATACTAATCATATTTTTGGATAGCCATCTGAATATTCAGATAACTACAACTGAAACAGATATTCTCATTCCATTCTGGTTATTTTGGTATTCTTGGTTACTTTATGAACATAACCATTACCAGACTGGATTCGACCAATGGTCCATCCAGCTCAGCATCCTGTCCCAGTCAGTGGCCACCTTCAGTCACTTCAGACAAATACACAACAGGGCATGATGGAGAAATCCATTCCAATCCTTGCTATTTACTCCCAGCTGTTGGAGGTTATGTCCCTCAGCCAACTTTGTTTCAGCTCCTGCATATGTGTAATAGTGAGAATAGTGCTGAAAGGAAGTAAGCAAAATAATCTAAACGAAATAACCAAAAAGAACGTAACAAACCAACCCAAATGGATATCCACTGAAATGGAAACAAATAATAGTTATTATCTGCTTTGCTGGAACCAAATCAGATAGCATGAATTCACTGGATATATTCATTTTGTCTGATACTCGTTTCACTCGTATCAGATACTCGTATCTGGTTGAGATATGGCTTATGTGGGACTTAAATGATGTGTGGGCAATGTACTGGCTCTTTAAACAGGACTCGCAGGACAATCTTCCACCATTAAAGTCAATGGAAGTTTGCCATTGACTTCAGTGGAAGGAAGATTGTGCCCTCAATATGAGCTTTACAAAGGAATAACCATATAGACCAAGACTGCATCTACAAAGCACTTACTCCAGAATAAGCAGAGTCCATTCACTCTGGAATAAGTGTTTTGTGGCCCAAATTTGTCTCTGTGGAACAATTTGAAATTAAAGCAAATGAAAACAGGAATAGTTCAGGTAAATAATGCTATCAGAGGACTCCTTTGGATCTGTCAATAATGGCCCTGTTCATGTATATGTATAAGATGCTATCAGTTAGTCAGTCTTTGTTAAGTAGTTGATTTTAATACTGTGTATTTGTTTCTAGATACTGTTAGAAGTTGTGTAGCAAGGTTGTTCTTCAGCTGCCCCCTGAAGGGTCATTACTGCCTATACAGTAAATCCAGTTTTACTCTCATCAGCCGACAGCCTCAGCTATGGATCCATATCATGTTTCTCTTTCAGCAGGTGTGTGTAACACGTATCAATATCGGCACCGCTATACATTAAGCTTTGTCAGTTGAATGCAATGCTCTAATGGTAACCTGCTTAGATGTGTTTGTTGCAGTGCGTTTTTGGGTCATTTGAATTTCTCCTTATGGTTTATGACAGGGTGAAGAGAGTTGCATATAGGTTCTCCAATACCATGTGTGTAAAAATGGGGGTGAGCAGGGTTGTGTGGATGAGACATACTCCCCAGTTCTTTGGAGCTTGGAATCTTCGCCTTAATTTTGCATGGTCTCCCAACAGAGACGTGGCCCCAGTTCTCGAAAATCCGCAGTCATCACCTTAATTTTGGCCCCCTGTGATCCCATGGGGAAAACTTGGCTACTTTTTCTCCCCACCTACATCCTTTCTCTCTCCCCAAAACATGTCCCCACTTCACTCCATACCAATTATTTTTGGCACCACCAATGATCAATGGGAGCTGGGGCGGCTGAACTCAACACCTTCCAGGGGTACTCAGCACCTCACAGTACTATGTACTTAAATGGCCTGTCATAGCTATTCCTTGTCTTGCTTTCTGTTAGTCTAAGGATAAAAAGGATTCTTCCACATTTGACATTTTGCAAGTATCTATGCATTGCCATTTCCAGGAAAATACATCTATGTAACTGTGTCATGCTCCAGACTTGTGGCTCTCTGACTCTTAAAGTTTGAGATAGTCTGATTTAAGCCATGACTTGGTTATGGCTTACGAAAGAACTGTTGTCCTTTCTCATGCATATTATAATGATTACTGAAGTCTTACGTTTTTTCGAGTAAGAACATATATTTAAAGTCATAAATAAGTTGTATTTTTAATATTTTACATCACAAACTCAATTCTCACCTGGGCCAAAATCCACCAACCACTTACTCTGGAGTAGCCCCACTGAAGCCTGTAGTTCTCACACAAGATTTACTACACTTCATATTTCATCCCAATCGGTGTGAATACCTTCATCTTGAATTTGGTCCAGGGAGCAGGTTGCTGGTTCTCCTATGCTGGTCATTACATGCCAGTGGGTGTTTTCAGACAAGCAAGTCAACCGTGTGTGTGTGTCTGTGTCTGTGGCCGCTGCATGAGTCTGCCATGGAGCACCCACACATGTAGAGGGCATGGGAAGCAAAACAAGTGGGCAGCTCCCAGCATGGCTACCATTGCCATGGAGGCAACTGCCACATGTTTGGTTTGCCCTGCATGGCTCACTCTGAATTTCCTGACATTGCTCAAAGAGTGGGTGCTCCATAGCTTGCAGGAGCATGCATTCAGCTGCTCCACCTTCAGATGGACAGTCTGATCCATGGCTTATGGGTGGCCATGCAGCATAGCATCTTGTCTGAAAACATCCATAGGCTAGCAACAGAAGCTAGCATCTGCCAGGAGTTAGCTACGAACAAACACACCAAACAGGAAAATAAGTTGAAAACATGGTAAATCATTTTAAAATCCAGGAGGGACTTCTGAGTGCATACCACAGAGACCAGAGGGCATCTCAGAAGCCTACAGAAGACCTTTTCCATTCTTCCACACGGTAATCCTGCTGATGACTTGACAGACTGGAGATGGGAAGTGGGCTAGGTAGTGTGTTGTCATGCTACTTGGTTGGGCATGAGTGAAACATGTAGCTGGTAACTTTAGTTTTTCAAGGAACTGTTACCCAAAGCATTACCTGTAGCCAGACTCGCAAGTTGGTGTGTTCACATAGACAGACACATGTGGGTGGCCGGAATGGAGAGGGGGCATGGAGATGCATGGGCATGTGTCTGCCTGCCCCTGTGCTGCATGTAGCGGTCTGCCGCCCAGCTGATGAGCAGCCATGGTGTCTGCCTCCACCTCTCTTGACCATGCTAATTAAAGCTGGCTTTCAGATGTGAAAACCTGCTTTACTCCAAGCTTTACTCCAAGCTTATAGGTAAGCACCAACACTTTGAATCGGGCCTAGAAGACTATCAGCAGCCAGTGAAGAGCTCAGAGCACGGCATCCTGTCCCCATAAGGAGATGGGCCGCCGCATTCTGCGCCAGCTGCAGTCTCCGGACCGTCAACAAAGGTAGCCCCACATAGAGCATGTTACAATAGTCTAATCTTGAGGTGATGAAGGCATGGATGAGAGTGGCCAGGTCGGAGTCCAAGACATACAACCAAAGCTGTCACACCAGATGTAATTGGCAGAAAGCAGTCCTCGCCACAGCCTCAACCTGGAGATCCAGGCGAACCTGTGGATCGAGAAGTACCCCCAAACTCCGGACCTGAGAAAGCAGCAGGGGACGAACCCCATCAATGATGGGGGATGTCACACCTACCGCCCTCTCCACCAACATCACCTCCATCTTGTCAGGATTGTTTCAGATGGCTCGACCTCATCCAATCTCCCACAGACACCAGACATCGTGTAAGCACCAAGACTGCCAGGTCTGGGTCAGATAAAAAAGAGAGGTAGAGCTGAGTGTCATCAGTGTAATTACAACACCACACCCCATATCGTCTCATGACCTCGCCGAGCGGCTGCATGTACACATTGAATAAGAGAGGAGACAGAATAGAGCCTTGCGGAAGTCCACACGTGAGGTCCCAGGGAGAAGATGAACAATCCCCAATCACCACCCGCTGAGTTCTCCCAGCCAGGAAAGAGCGAAACCATTCAAGAACAGTTCCACCCACCCCAGCATAGTCCTGGGGGTGAGTCACCAACATCTCATAATCAGCGATATCAAACACAGCCTACAGATCTAATAGGATTAGGAGGGTTGAACGACCCTGGTCCAGTTCCCGGTGAAGGTCATCGACCAAAGCCACTAATGCAGTCTCAGTGCCATAACCCAGACGAAAGCCGGACTGTGAGGAATCAAGAAAACCGGTGCGGTCCACATGTTCCTGCAGCTGCTGAGCTACCACCCACTCAATAACCTTCCCTAAAAAGGGAAGGTTAGAGACTGGCTGATAGCTAGCAGGGGAGTCAACATTGAGTGATGGTTTTTTGAGCAGTGATGGTTTTTTGAGGCAGTCCAGCACCATGCCCTCCTGTAGGGAGACATTGACAACACCCGCCAGCAACGGTCCCAACATCTCCCAGCTGGCCTTGACCAGCCAGGATGGGCATGGGTCTAGTTCACAAAATGTGGCCTTCTTCGCTGCCCTGACAGCCATGGCATAGACCCATAAACAGACTCTATGCTACAATTGATCAGCTTCAGCACAAGATCAGTGGCACCAGTGCTCCAACTGCCGCCCTTCCTGCTTCAGCTTCCACAGGCCCTCCACAAACCATGACGGCCTG
>QEPC01009488.1:2584857-2616776 GCA_003113815.1 Sphenodon punctatus | reverse complement strand
TTTCCTAATAAAGCTACTTAAGCTTAAGTATGCTTCCTGCCTGCTTATTGATGATTAGCTACTCACACTCCTCTGTAAACTCTGCATTGGGTAAATGGATGCAATGATCTCACAGTCCTTGCATTTCCAACATTGGGTTGGCTACCAGCCTACTTAGCTGCAGAGGCTATAGAGGTATGTTATTCGAGTAACTGTTAGGGTAGTCTGCTGCACATTATTGGGCAGTAGTATAGACTACCTAAAGGAGTTTATATCAAATCCCATTCAAGTCTAAGGTTGGTTTGTTGAGTGTTTTCAGACTATAGATTCCTGGACATTACCCACTGGCTGTCAGCAGAGGCACGAGTGTTTCCTTGAGGGCAAGATTGATTGGATAGTTCCCGATATTTAATTATGTATTTTGTTTTTTTACCTTGTATTCCAATATTAGCGGTAAACAGTAGTAAATAGAAATGATATAATAATGATAACAATAATAGAGGGGATGACAAGTTTGGCATATTGCCTCCCTTAGTATGTTTTATTGAATTATGGTATTAACGATAAGGCTGAAGTTGTAACAAATGGATTGTATGATGTTGCATGATATTGGACGTAGGGTGGCAGTCACTAGAGTTTGTATCTATTTAGGTCTTGAGACCGTTTTGATGATGGTTGCAACCCTTATTTTGATTTGCTTCTCCATTATGGTATGAATGTATTTATTCTGATGTATAAGACTCTTAGGTCTCGGTATGTGTTTTGTTCGTGATTTGGCTATGGCAAAAGCTGGATGCCTCAATAAAATTTACTTACTTACTTGCTTACTATGTATTCTAAGGATATCTTAAGGGCAGTCAGTGAGTGCTGGAGCAGACGTTACTCTGGAGCAGACTTTAGTGTAGCACACATCAAGGAAAATAATTCACAACCTAAAGGAGTTTGGCTTCAGATAAGAGAAGGAAGACAGTGGACTTCACACAATCCAATGAAAGGCAGCAGATATCAGGTTAGAAGACCAGAAAGAATATCTGACTTCTATAGATCAGATTTAGCTACTGTATTTCTTTTATGAGTCTTGATTATGGAGTTGAACATTTTTAAACTTTAAAGTGTTTTTGTTTTTAGTTGTTGGTTCTTGATGTGGAAACTTATGTTGGACAGAGAAGAATCTTCCTTTGTTCCATTTCTGCTGATGGAAATTAGATTTTGATTCCTTGTAGATTATCCTTAACATGTTTTTCTGATGTGGCTGCTTGTCTGCCTTCCTTTCCTCTGCAGGATATTAAACTGGCATTTCTGCAAGCACTCTAGTATCTGGTATTTGTGCATCTGTCCGCTTCAAACTCACATTTCAGTTAAAATTAGACCTTTTATACAGGGAGAGGACATTCAGAAATTTGGTGCACGGGAACCTCTCTCTGACTACAGTGGAGCAGAAACCAAGATGGATCAAATGGTTCCATGACACAGTGCAAAAAGACTGTAAAAGGTAGGCTGTCCACCTGTTTGGGGATTCCCTCCCAGCAATGGGTGCAGTCAGTTCTTGTCGCCAGTTCCCTTTGTCCCCATGGCTTCAGGGCCCAGGAAATAAGAACAGAGATAGAGTGCTGCTCCCGCTCAAGCAGTAGACAAGTGCCATAATGACCTTATTTGTCTGTTTCTAGTATCAGGGCCAGCACTCAGTGACGTAGCAAGGATGTGATGGGCTGGCTTCATGTCCCAACTATGGGATCCCTTAAGGGTCAGGCGGCAGAGAATTCAGGGTGGGGAAGCAAGGGGTGGGGTGAGACTGCCAGGACTCTAGAGGGGTCCCAGCCAAGTCCCGCTGCTAGCCGCTGGCACACACACAAACCACCTGAGCACTGCTAGGAAATTTTCCGAGTGGGTAGGGGAGGGAGTAGTGGCAGTACTCCTCCTCCACCAACTCTTAAAATCTCCTAGCAGCACTCAAGCCACTTGAAAATGGCCTCCCAGAGTCCAAGGCCCTGGCTCAAGTGAATCCCCTCACTCCATGGTAGCTATGCCAGCAGTAAACATCCAGGGCCAGCAGCTGTGGAATAGGGCTGAAACAAGCAGCTAAATTGCTGCTCATGAGAAATTTCACCATATCGGGAATCAGGATCAATTTCCTGAATGTTTCCCAATACCGATATGATTTCTTGATTCTCATAATATCACAAGATATCGTCCTGATTTACCGACTTTCCACTTAGCGTTTACAATGTACCATTCATTTACCACTTACCACATTGTTGAGGGTACTATTTTACTTCTGGGTTTGTTGTTTCCACATTTCAGAGCCACTCACTGTGCAAAAGGCCCACCCCTTAACTTCCCCCCAGTACCCCTTAACCTCCACTTCAATGCCTCCATCTGGATTGCAGATTAGTAAAGAAATCTGTGTACCAGCCAATGAGTGACAAAGATGTACAAGGGGAAATGGAGTGCCAGAAATGTGATATTGCATCAGTATCACCTCTCAGGATTTGAAATGGACAGCAAAGTGGTAAATGGGATCTCAGTAAGCGGAAAGTCGGTAAACTGAGAAATTAAATGACAGTTGAGACATTACCGAGTACCGAAAGGCTCTCAATTTGACCGAGATAGTATCAGGAACAAGATTTCTCATTTTGGCAAAATCTCATTTGCTGACGCACCCCCGGTGAATGGAGACAGTAAGTGGGTTAAACTGGCCACACTCTTTAATCAAACAAAATCAAGGAAGTTGGTGGAGATTGCTGCTAAGCAATCATGGGTCCAGTATTTTATGTTAAGAAACTTCTTTAAAACGTAACAGGTGTCTGGCTTGGATGTGCCCTCCAATGCCAGCACCAGATCAAACTTTATCAAACATTCCTCTTCGAACAGCGCCCTGGCCAAGGCCGAAGGGGAAACACCCTGTCAGGCATGAGTAAGGAGGAAGGTGTCTTCAGGTTGGAGGGCCGTGCTTGCCCTTACGCCCCGTGATACACCCCTCCCAGGGTGACGATCCTGTTGTTAGCCGTACCCTGCTTATCGCCAGGTATCGCCACCCCATCTCTTATGGAGATGACTCATTTCTCTATCTTAAACTACCTATCGTAAAAACCTATTAACCATACTCGACCCCCACAAGAGTGCGACATATAAATAGTAAGATGTCTAACAAGCCAATGTATTTCCACATTATAATAATGTCCAAATTACCCTCGTTGGAAGTAATTCCTCTGCCAAATTAAATGCCCTTAATAACATTAGACTCCAATTACTTGACCAATTCAAATTGAGAAGTATTAAATTCTAACATAAAACTAATTTTATCCTCTTTCAACACTGCGAAGGCGAAACTCGAAAACCCTCATAACTTCTGAGATGCTTTCCAAAATTCCTTCTTGGTCCCCTAACGACAACCAGTTTCTTATCTGCAGTGTCCTTGGGAATGGGTGGGTGGATGCTAGCTGTCCGTTGATCTGGAAGCAACTGAAGCTCCCCGTCGTTGTCAGCAAAGGGAGGGTGGCCGCCCCCAACTCCACCAATCACCGGTCTCTCCTGCAGCCACGTGACGACCAGGCGACCAATCAGGTTGCTTGTGAGAAGTACCAACAGGTCATAATGGGGTGGTGATCCATTTCCTGTTGTTCTGGAGACTCCAGCCACCTATGCTACTGGCCTTGACCACATCCTCTGGCAACAAATTCCACACAAGTTAATTGTGCATTGCATGAAAAAATACTTTTGTTTTCAGTCTTCTGCCAGTTAGTTTCATGGAGTGTCCCTTAAAAGTATCCCCTAGTCTTCACGGGGCATCCCCTAGTCTTGGAGAAATGGTGTAAGATCAGTTTAGAAACAAAACCTAGATCAAACCTATGCAATTAACTCTGACTTGAAAGGTTGGAGATGAGAATTTGGTGGACAATATAAGATGGAAGTCCTGTCTCCTCTCTGAAGCAAGGGACAAGGCTGGCTTGGCTAGTTCTTATCTTGCTTATTCCTGAAATGCAGCAGAGCAGCACTTAGGGTTGCCAGGGGTGGGGGTGGGAGTGTCATGTTGGTGAGGGCAGGGCAAAGGAACTGTCACACCCCTTTCTGACATAACCCTGCCCCTCACTGAGCATTGTGATATCACTACCCTCTGCAGGTAGGGTTGGAAAGAAGGGGGGACAAGGGGGATGTCACACCCGTTTGTGATGTAATCCTCATCTCTTATGGTGAAACACTTCATAGGGGCAGAAAGGGAGAGAGAAAGTCCTTCAGGACTGTCCCCCTTCTGACATGGAGGTCCTCTGATGCTTTTAGAAGCCCTGATTTCTCCAGGTTATCAAGAGTGCCTCTGGCTGACCCAGAGAAACCGGTGGGCCACCGAGACCCAGAGAAACTGGGTGCTAACAAACGTGAGGTTACAGCTAGTGCAGAACACGGCGGCTCATCTCCTGACAGGAGCAAGTCGTCGGGAGCATATTACTCCCGTGCTCCGCGCGCTGCACTGGCTGCCTATAATGTACTGAGCCAGATTCAAGGTGTTGGTCTTGGCCTATAAAGCCCTACGCAGTCTTGGACCTGGATATCTCAGGGATCGCCTCACCCTCTGCGACCCAGGGCGACCCCTTCTGTCTGCCGGGGGCACCCTCTTGGAGGTCCCCATGTAAAGCGGGGGGCCACAATGGAGAGGGCGTTCTCGGTGGCCAGGCCGCGTTTATGGAACTCCCTCCCGGAGGAAGCCCATCTGGCCCCAAGTCTGTTCGCCTTCTGCCGGGCCTGCAAGACTTGACTGTTCTCCCAGACCTTCGGACGAGGGGAGGGGAGGGTGGGATAAAAACGGTGGGAAGGGTGGGGTTTTTTAGGTAGACTTTATTTTAGATGTTTTAAATTTTGTGATAAATTGTCATTTTAAATTGTTGCTTTTTTGTTGTAAGCCACCCCGAGATGCCATGGGCATGAGGGGGCGGCTAATAAATGTAACAAAATAAATAAATAAATAAGATTTGATGACTAAATGTTGCAGTTTTCTTTAACACCAGAGTTTGTTTAACTGTGGTGCTGTTATACTACAGCCCCTTTTTCTAGACCTTTCACAACTGATTTTAAATTTTGTTGACTGAAATAGCATTGCTGCTAGCCCAAGGGAAGCTCCTTCATCTGTCCCTTACATTGAAGCTTTGCCACGGTAGGTGTAATTTTTGTTGGTCTCTTGGATCAAGTTGAGACACCAACTTTTCTCTTAAGATTCATAACTCCTACTACTTTGTTGACAGTTCTTGCTGAGAGAATAAGAATGTCACATTCATACAGATGCAACGTGTCTGAGATTAATTTATTTTGTCATTGCTTCAGTTTGGGACACAAACATCATAATCTGTGTGCCACGGTGAGCTGTTCACCAGAGGTTTGAGAACTGGCAAATAAAAGCCCTCTAGTCCTTGAGTTAAAAAAAAAAGGGCAGGCTCCAGCTCACTGATCAGGCATTCAGTCCCTGGATTCATCTAGCATCCCTATAAAACCAGGGTGACCAGACTTATGGGGCATGTGATCCACTTACTCCAGGCACCAACTTCAGGTGATCTACCTGGACCCCTTCCACTTCTCCGGTGTTCCAGGCTGGGGCCCCTCCCATTAGCTCCCAGCTCTTTGAGACCTTAGCAACTGGTTTAGGAATGAAGAGAACTCCCTTTTTGAGAGTCTTCCCCACCACACTGGAGGAGGTCTCCTAGCTAGTATCCTCCCGGGGAATCAGTCCCGCCTGCTCTCTTGCCTAGAGATGATCTCTGATAGGCTGATTCTCTTACCCACAGTGTAATCTACTGGAGACTAGCTTGAGATCTATCATGATGAACCACTTGGCCACCCCTGCTATAAAACAAAAGGAATTCACCACAGCATAAAATGTCAGTCGAGACTTTTGAATGATGGGAATAAAACTAGGGCCTACAATGGGGTCTTCACAGGACCCTTGAGAGGGCTGACAACTCAGCCTGTGCTCAGGAAATTATCCTTTTATGGATCTGTCCATTTACATAGCACAAAGGGGTGTTAGAACTCTAATTGCAATGCAGGGGTCCCAGTTTGTTGGTCAGTTTTTAGGCCAAAAGTATAGGACAAGAGTCCAGGGCAGCAGCAAGTCAACAACTGTCTAGTTGCCTAGACTGACTCTAACAAGAACCAGGAAGTATATATGGGGCCAATCAGACCCCAAGTTGGTCTGTGCCAATCAGGAACTCCAGTGGAGTGGGTCTGACTGGTAGCTGAAGTCTTTAGGCTGTAGTTCATTCGCTCTACCATAGTGGCCTGGTGGTAGCATGGATCTGGTTCTTGCTTGAGAACCCAGTAGTCACTGCTTCTAAGCTGATTCTTGATGGTCATGAAAGGATGTGTGAGATCTCACCCTAAAAAGAGTCAAGGGTCAAGATGTGAAGTTATTACAGATGAGGAGAAGGCATGCCAAGCTGTAATGCAGAGAGTACTATTCCACAAGCGTGGTGGAGATCCCCATCCCTGGGGATACCAGCTCAAACATAAGAGATGTCACAGAGCTGTGATGTTTTGAAATAAGGGATGTCTATTATGTGCTATGGAGCTGTGGGGTCCCAAAATGCAGGATTTTCCCTTAAAACATCATAATCTGTGTGCCACGGTGAGCTGCTCACCAGAGGTTTGAGTGCTGGCAAATAAAAGCCCTCTAGTCCTTGAGTTAAAAAAACCAACAGGGGAGGGCGTTCTCGGTGGCCGCGCCGAGGCCGTGGAACTCCCTTCTGGTGGGGGTGCATCTGGCCCCAGACCTTCCCTCCTTTTGTAAAAGTTGTAAGACCTGGCTGTTCCCTCAGGCGTTTGGTGGGGGAGATGGGTAGGGGGTGGAAGGGGAGGAGAGGGATGGGGGTGTAATAATATGCTTAATAGTTTTATGATTTTTATGATTTTATGATTTTTAGATGAGATGCTTCTCACATGGGACGGTAATAAACCTCGCAAATTACCTGCACGTGTAAACTACTCTCCCACAAGTCTCACAGAAATGTCTGCATATTAACACATATCTATAAACCCTAGATATTAAAGGTTTCTCAATACACATTTGAAAACTCCCACGAGACTCACACAAATTTTCTCATCACATGTCTAAAAACGCCCTGATTGTGATTCTCGCAGGAGTTTCCCATGGGGATGTGACGTTGCAATCCTGGGACACCCACCCACCCCCAGCACCGCCTTCTTTGTCATGGGAGAGGAATGATTGTGGGAGATTACAAACCCCTGCAATTTTCATGCACGTCTAAAAATGCCCTAAGACACACCTTGGTTTCATTAGCAAACTCCACAGAAGGCAGAAAGTCGTGTTTGCTATGTTTTGTGCAGGCAAGCTGAGGATACATGATTTACTGTAGAACACGGTGCAGTTTCTACATTCTCAGTTTCAGTTTGCATCTATAGGAAGTGCTGACCCTTACAGCTGTCACTTTGCAAGCAGTAAATAGTGCCTGTGTCAGATCAGATCAGATCGGCTTTTTGTTTGTTTGTTACTGGCCTAGGATCTGGACCACGTACAGATACACCTGGAAGAAGTGAGGTTCTTCGATTTATTTGGTTACAGTGAGAAAGCAGGCGCTTGGCAGTGTTTCATGTGCAATAATCCTGAAAAGGCAACAGGTAAGGGGGACCTTCCTTCCTATTTACATGCAGTGAGTTGTAAAGTTCTGTGTCTGAACCATCTCTGGAAGATGCTTAGAGAAGACAGCATCTTCAGAGAAGTGTGTAGTGGGTCATCATGGGTGAAAGCAGGACTGGTGGTGGGGCCAACACCTCCGGGATAGGGGACGGGGCAGAGCTACAGTCTCCAGGGTGGGGAGGAGTCACACAGAAGCACCTGCCCTGGGGTCTGAGAACTTCCCTTAGGAGCGACAAACCCACTCCTCTGCATCCACTTGCAGGAAGTACCGGTTCCGGTAGCCTCAGGAGCAGCAGTAGAATTCTGCAATGTTCCTGAGGCTGGCAGGCAGAAGCTTCCTGTGGGGCCCTCCCCTGACTATCCCCGTGGTTGAGAGGGCTCCCCAGGAAAGTGCCTGCCCCAGGGGCTGATAGCCGCCCCATAACAGAATCTTGCCACCACCTCTTAGACTCCCGCTAGGGGTCTGCCTAGCCAGCGGCCCAAGGAGCCTCTGAGCAACTGGGGTGGGGCCCCAGCAAGAGCCTTAGGGGCAGTGACGTGGTGGCAGGACTCCGCTGCAGTGGCTCTTTTTCATTGTGTCTACAGTCAGCTGATGATGATGCGATCTGTTGGATAGCGAGCAGGCAATACTCTCCAGAGAGGCAGAATGAGAATTTCTAATACAAAACCTCTTCCTAAATTGGTCTTTGACAAAGCATTGATTATATCTCCTGTGTTGGGTTGTTTCCCTTGGCATTCCACTTATGTCTAAAACGTTAGAGTCTGCACAGTGAAACTGGTTTACTAACTGCCAAGCCAGCAGGCCATATAACTCCCTGATGTAGCCCCCCTGAGTGGAATTACACCAGTGACTAATTCGGCCAAGTATTTTTGTGTTGGGAACATTTCACTTTTTGAGCCAGATGGAGATGTAAGAAGCAAGGCAGATGCCAATTAAAATACATTGCCCTATGAAGATAACAGCTCAAAGAGGAGCAATTGAAATAAAGCAGCAGAATGGAAGTGACTGGCAATTAGGGAATTTGGCCTACTTTCTGGGACAGACTGTTAGCCTGTATTTTTAATGTACTGAAATTTCAACAAAAATTAATATTAATAATTTCTATAACACTTGTGCTCAGTGTATTTTATAATCCTCATCTAGTTCACCATCACAAAAATTCTGTGAGGGAGGCCATTATTATTCCCATTTTATAGATGGGAAGTTGAGAGACTTTGGGTGGTAATAAATGTTCAGCTGGCATGCTGGCTAGGGGTGGGACTCTGGGCAAAATTTCAGTTTCAGTTACTTTCGGGTTTGGTTCTCATGTATTTCAGTTCTCGTATTGGTATCGTTTGTTTCGGATCTTTTGTATTGATTTTTCTTTTGGATTTTTAACATTGCAGTTTTCCCATTGAAGTCAATGGGAACAAACTGCAATGCTAAAAATCTGACACAAAAATCAGTGCAAAAGATCCGATACAACCGATACTGAAAAAGAACCGAACTTTCTGATTAATCCAAAATGGCCATTATCAGGTACTTTTCGTTCTTTCCGAAACCAAAAGTCCCATCCCTACTGGCTAGTACGTTCAGGGGTGGGGGTGGCCCTGGCAGAGTCAGGTCAGAGCACGGAACTGATGTGCACCTGACCAGGCTGGCCAGTGAGCAGTGCACTCCCCTGCCCCTTGGTGGGTGGTGGGGAACAGAACAAATATGTGGCCGAGTGGATCTGCCACCCGCACGCCCCACCCCCTGCCATGACAGGAAGCCATGGTGGCCAATCACAGGCAGTAATGGTGGCCCTCAATCCCTGATGAAGATGGGGCCGAAAACAGACCCACTGGCCTGCATGGGCAGCCCTTGGCCTGGGCTGTGTGCCTGGAATTATCTGGAGAACCAGTTCCAGGCAAGCCACCCACACAGGGCAGGGTAGCAGCAGGCCCACATCTGGCGGCTCAGAAACAAACATTCAAGTGAGTCTCTGGCTCAGGTGGGCCATAGCAGGCCAGCATCACATTATCACCCAGTGACATGTCCAGGCCCAGATGGTAAGTTCGTGACTAATGCAGGATGTGAACCCTTGTCTCCCAAGTCCAACAGCTTATCCACTAGACTACACTAGCTCTTGCCTTGCCAATGTAAAGGCCTGCTATCGCTGCCACCATTACACGGCTCAGAGGGGGTGGGGCTGCCGGCCGCGGGCAGCTAACAGAGGCGGAGCTGGAAACTCCGGCTCCCAGCACAGCTGCGAATGAGGGAGAACGGCCCCAGCTGGCGCTGGCGGGTGGCAGAAGGGCAGGGCCCCCGGCTGCACTGCTGTGCCCGCCTGCGTGCTCAGCAGGGTGGGGCCATCCCAACTTAGGAGAGCTGGATACTGGGGCCGTTGCCGGTGAGCAGAAGCTGTGAGAAACTGGCCCCCCTCCTTGTCTGCAAGGAACGTGAGCTTGTGTGGCAGTGCAAGTATCTAACATTGTGCGTGAAGGTGAGAGGGTGTGCGAGTAAGTGGGTGATAGTAGGGTGCTTGGTGTGTGTAGTGAGGGGGTGTGGGTTGGTGTATGGGACTACTTGTAGGGTGCTTGTGTTACTAGTAGAGACCTTGGGTGAAGGGTCTCTCGGGGTTTCCCCTGCCTCCCTGTTCCTTCTCAAGTCGGGACCCTTCCTACTCCCTCATTCCTGTGTGTTTATCTACGGGTACCACCCCATCTCTCCTGGATCTGTTCCCCTGCTCCCTGCACCCACGCACATATTCCGTCTCTTGTGTGTATTGGTGTTGTGGCATGGACGATCAGGGTGAGAGAGGTGGGGGGGGTGCTTGGTGTACTGGAAGAGAGTGGAGGGGCTCCACTCTCACTAGTGCTGTATCTCCCCCCCTCCCCCTCCCCCGTGATGATCTGGCCCTGTCCCGTTTGGGATCATTAGGGCCATATAAGATCCCGAGGGGTTGTTTTTCCCCCATGAGAGTGTTGAGACCCCGAGCATCTGTGGGCAGGTGTCCCCTGGTGTGTCCCTCCGAAGTCCCTTCCTCCCTACTTATCATAACAGCAAAGCTGTAGGGATGGGCAAACGTGGTCCGGAAGTTCAGAGTTCGGACCAAACTCGGTCTGTTCGGTCGACCGAACCGAACTCGAATTTCAAACTGAACCGAACCGAATTTCTGAACTCCATTATGTTCGCCCATCCCTAGTGGCAACACACACCCAAAAAACTGGTTTTGAATGGCCAAAATTGGTTCGGAAGTTCGGAATTTGACCGAACTTGGTTTGTTCGGTCGACTGAACCAAACTTCCGAACCTAACTCGAATTTCAAACCGAACCGAATTTCCGAATTCGAATTTCAAACCAAACCGAACTGAACCGAATTTCCGAACTCCGTTCTGTTCACCCATCCCTACAAAGCTGTCTGCAAAACATCTTTAGATTTTCATGTGCAGTGTTTTCTGTTCTGTTTCAAGCAGCTTATTTTTCTAGTAAAAAAAAACTAGGAGGGAAAAAAATACAGCAAAAATTGTCATGCATTTTATAACCAGCACATGTGGTCCTGTGTAAGATGAGAATTGAATTTACACAGAACAAACTAAATTAAGGCAAATGGGAATTAGATAAAAGGGTGTCACAAATCTTTTTTTCTTTCGACCCGAAACTGAGAAGTTCTCATTAATCACTGTCTCTTTTCCACCTAGCTCAGAAGGGGTGGTAATTCCAGGGAGTTGTAAGTGATCATCAGATGTCTTCAATTAATAAATTGATTATATAAGAAGCTACAATTGAAAGTATACTCAAACAAAAAGCACATCTCTGGCAGCAACAAAAGGTCCTTAAAAGTCAATATTTGTAATACTTGAACAGACAGCTAACATTTTTTGCTATGGCAGCATAAATGTTGTGTTGTGACAGTTTGTGACAGTTTATGACAGTTCTTAGAGGGAAAAAACGCCTGGGAGACAGGAGACAAAATATTTCCTCCGAATGCCTGAAAATAGTTTTCTCATGTCTTGTCTCTCTTTGTTATTATTTAAAAGTAACAAATTCTCAAGTGGTGGAAATGGACTGGGAAAAATTCAAGCAAGGCCAGACATGATATTGTTGAACCTACTGAATCAAAATGTTTGACACTAGAAACCTCGCCACACTCAGGGTTTTCTTTGCTCATTTCCTGCTGCCATAGCAAAACATGAAGCATGGTTTTATTTTCTGCGTAGTTGTCTGTCAAACTCTGAGCGTATTATTTTGCAGACAGATGGAATCTTAGACATGAAAATTGAGCTCTTGGGGGCTCTTAATATCCATTGTCCACCAAACAAAAAAATATGAATGCAACATAATGGTTTAAATGGAACTTTACTTTCACAGCAGACCTAAAGTTCAAACTCAGTAGAATCTGAGATTTTTTTATAATTATCAGTCTTAAATGATGGCTTCTGCAACAGTTATAACTACGGCTGAAACTTGAGTCTCATTTTCTCGTGTTTCTCGATGAGAAGCACAATTCTCATCTTGTTCTTGCAAATGTGAATGAGATGAAAATCACCTGGATTCTCTCTGAGAAACATGAGGATCTCAAAAAACAAAATACCCAGTGCTACTGGGGGGAGGGAGAGTGGGAGGAGGAAGCCACGCTATCTCACAAGTACATAAGTAATGCCAGACTGGGTCAGACCAATGGTCCATCAAGCCCAGCATCCTGTCTCTTAGGCAGCTTTTAGATGAGCGGCTGGATGTAGCGCACTGAAGAAAGCGCTTCCTGATAAACTGTGTGGGATGTGGTTAGACGTACCAGAAGTAGTCAGCCACCATAGGAATTGTGGCTTGCACAGTCTTTTTGAAGTCGCATTTGGAAAACCCCAAATGCAGCTTCAAAAAGACCACGTGAGCCGCAATTCCTATGGCTGCTGGCTACTTCGAGTGCGTCTAAATGCACCCCGCATGGCTTTTCAGGAAGCTCTTTCTTCAATGTGCTACATCCGGCTGCTCATCTAAAAGGGGCCTGACAGTGGCCAAGCTCTGTCTCTTGGGAGAAGTACCCAACAGGTTACAATGGGCAATCCATTCCCTGTTATTCCAGCCCCCAATAGGAAGAGGTTATGTCCCCAGAACCTACTTGGCTAATAGCCACTAATGGACCTATCATCCAAGAATTTATCCAATCCCTTTTTAAAACTAGCTACACCACCAGCCATGACCACTTCCTCTGGCAGTAAGTTCCACACATTCATTGTGTGCTCAGCGAAAATATATTTTAAAAAAAAATAAAACTGCTACCAGTTAATTCTATGGACTGTCCCCTTGCTCTAGTACTCTTAGAGAGGGTAGATAACCATTCCCTATTTACATGTTCCACACCACTTGTGATTTTATAAACTTCTGTCATATCCTCTCACAGTAATCTCTTCTCCAAGCTGAAGAGTCCTAACCTATCAAGCTTCTCCTCATATGGGAGCCGTTCCATGCTCTTGATCATTTTTGTTGCCCTTCTCTGTACCTTTTCCAGTTCTACTATGTCTTTTTTGAGATGGGGCAACCAGAACTGCACACAATACTCCAGGTGCAATCGTACCATAGATCTATATAGAGGCAGTATAATATTTTCCGTTTTATTCTCTATCCCTTTCTGAATTATTCCCAACATTCTGTTTGCTTTTTTGACCGCCACTGCACACTGAGCTGAGGATTTCAATGTATTGTCCACAGGGACTCCAAGATCCCTTTCCTGAGTGGTAACTCCTAATTTAGCACTCAACATTGTGTACATATAGTTTGGGTTATTTTTCCCTATGTGCATCACTCTGCACTTGTCCACATTAAATTTCATCTGCCATTTGGATGCCCAGTAACCCAGTCTCACAAGATCCTCTTGCAATTCTTCATAGTCTGCATGTGTTTTAACTACCTTGGATATCTTTGTGTCATCTGCAAATTTGATCACCTCACTCTTTTCTCCCTTCTCCAGATCATTAATGAATATATTAAACAATACCGGTTCCAGTACCGATCCCTGGGGCACTCCACTAGTTACTTCTCTCCACTGTGATAATTGACCATTTAGACCTACTGTCTGCTTAAGAACATAAGAAGTGCCATACTGGGTCAGACCAATGGTCCATCTAGCCCAGCATCCTGTTTCCGACAGTGGTCAATCACGGTGGCTTGGGAGAAGCACCCAACAGGTCACAATGGGGGATCCATTCCCTGTTGTTTTCCCCCAGCTCCCGTCATGTTCCCTGATCCTGTCTGGCTAATAGCTGCTAATGGACCTATCTTCCAGAAACTTGTCCAAACCTCTTTTAAACTCAGCTATAGTACTGGCCCTTACCACAGCCTCTGGCAGTAGATTCCACAACCCAATTATACGCTGAGTGAAAAAATATTTTCTTTTATTTGTTTTAAACTTGCCACCCATGAGTTTCATGGAGTGTCCCCTAGTTCTAGTACTAGCTGAGAGGGTAAATAACTGCTCCTTGTTTATTAGTTCCACACCACTCATGATTTTATAGACCTCTATCATATCTCCTCTCAGTCGTCTCTTCTCCAAACTGAAGAGCCCCAACCTACCAAGCCTCTCCTCATACGGGAGCCCTTCCATGCCCTTGATCATTTTTGTTGCCCTTCTCTGTACCTTTTCTAGTTCAGCTATGTCTTTTTTGAGATGGGGCGACCAGAACTGCACACAATATTCGAGGTGCGGTCACACCATTGATTTGTATAGAGGCATTATGACATCCTCAGTTTTATTCTCTATCCCCTTCCGAATAATTCCTAACATTCTGTTTGCTTTTTTGACTGCTGCTGCGCACTGCGCTGTGGATTTCATTGTATTGTCCACAACCACCCCCAGATCCTTTTCCTGAGTGGTAACTCCTAGCTTAGTACCCAGCATTGTGTACACATAGTTTGGATTATTTTTCCCTATGTGCATCACTTTGCACTTGTCCACATTAAATCTCATTTGCCATTTAGATGCCCAGGTATCCAATGTCGTAAGATCCCATTGCAATTCCTCACAGTCTGCTCGTGTTTTACTACCTTGAATAACTTGGTATCGTCTGCAAATTTGATCACCTCACTCTTAACACCCTTTTCTAAATCATTAATGAATACATTAAACAGCACTGGTCCCAATACAGATCCCTGAGGCACACTACTTTTTACATCTCTCCATTGTGAAAACTGACCATTTGCTTCCTATCTTTAACCAGTTACCAATTCACAATAGGACACTGCCTCTTATCCTATGACTGTTTAATTTCCTCAAGAGTCTCACATCCCCTCTTATCCCCTCCGCAGCTCTCTTACTTTTACCTTGTCTGGGGCTGGCAGTTCAGGGGACAGAGTCCGGGGCTATGAGGAGTCTCTGTGGGGAAAGCTGATAGAGAATTATCAGGAATGGGAAGGGGAAAAGCAGGAGGGAGGGGGGCAAACTCAAATGACATCTTTAGCATTCTATTAGCTAACAGGAGTCAGCAGCCAATAGAATGCTGAAGAACTGTGTTGAGCCCGCCTCTTCCCTTCATCTCTCCCCTCCAATCTTTAAAGGACAGAGCATACATGACCCAACACCTAGCAGCAAGGGAACAAAGGTGTGGGTGAGTCCTGGGCTCAGCTGGGCCACAGCAGGCCAACGTGGGCCACCATCATGTTTGTTTTCACCCATAATCTTTTGAATCTAACTTTGCTGGTTTCTCACTAAAATAAATTTTGAAACCTGCTTTATCACATGTACACAATAAACATGAGAGTTTTTTATACAGTATAGCGCAGGAGTGGCCAGGCTGTGACGTGATTTTATACTCTTGCGAGATTTCGTACCAGGTCTGAGATCTCGCCAATATCTCGGCCTCAGTACAAAACTCACAAGATATCTAGTAAAACAAACAAACCAAGAAGAGAACTGCACATGCACAAAATGGCCACCGGGACTGTTCGGTGCATGTGTGGCTCTTTTCCAAAATGGCATTGCCAGCATTGCCACCATTTTGGAAAAGGGCAACTAGTCTGTCCCTGTGCAAAATGGCTGCTGTGCATGTGCAGAATGACTGCCCTTTTCCAAAATGGTGGCAACGTCGCTAGTGTCACTTTGGAAAAGGGCTGTGCATGTGTAGAACAGCCCTGATGGCCATTTTGCACGTGCACAGTTTGTTTGTTTTCTCTCGTGTTTCTCAGTGAGAAAGCAGCCAAGACGCTGCTGGTTCTCAGCTTGTTCTCATTTGTCAAAATGAGTTGAGAAGCACGAGAATCATGAGAACGAGTTTCAGCCTTAATTGCACCTGAGTCTCAGCAGCTGAATTGCAGCTGCTCCTCCCAATCTCAGCAGCCAGGATTCCAAAACACTGGCTCTGCCACTCCACTGAAACCGCTCTTGCTAAGATCACCAACCATCTTCTTGTGGCTAAATCCAACTGCCTTTACTCTATTCTTGTCCTCCTGGATCTTTCTGCTGCCTTTGACACTGTTGACCACTTGCTCCTGCTTGAATCGCTCCACTCCCTTGGATTCTGGGACTCTGTCCTTGGCTGGTTCTCCTTCTACCTTTCTGACCGCTCCTTCAATGTATCTCTTCCTAACTCCTCCTCCCTCCCCCTCTCGGTTGGGGTTCCCCAAGGCTCTGTCCTTGGCCCTCTCCTCTTCTCTATCTACACCCAATCTCTAGACAAACTCATTGCCTCCCACGGCTTCCAATACCACCTATATGCTGATGACACTCAACTCTATCTCTCCACTCCTTCCCTCTCCCCCTCTGTTCAAGCTCGTATCACCAACTGTCTCTCCGATATCTCCGCCTGGATGTCTCAACGCCAACTCAAACTGAACATGGCGAAAACTGAACTCCTGATCTTCCCTCCCAGCCCTTCCTCTTCCTCTTCCCTGTCAATTGCCATTGGCAGGGTTTCCATCCTCCCTGTTCCCCAAGCTCGCAGCTTGGGCTTCATCTTTGACTCGCACCTTACCTTCAAACCCTACATTGACTCCGTTGCCAAATCCTGCTGCTTCTCCCTCCACAACATTGCTAAGATCCGCCCTTTTCTGTCTGTCTCCTCTGCCAAAACTCTCATCCACGCCATAGTCATCTCACGCCTTGACTATTGTAACCGCCTCCTCGCTGGCCTTCCCCACTCTCACCTTTCTTCCCTTATCTCTGTTCAAAACTCTGCTGCCAGGATCATCCACCTGTCGCTTCAACCACGTGCAGCCTCTCCTCGCCTCTCTCCACTGGCTCCCTCTTCCCAAGCATATTCTGCACAAACTTCTCATCTTCACCTACAAAGCCCTTCACAACCTCACTCCCCCCTACCTCTCTGCCCTGATCTCCCTTCGAACCCCTGCTCGAGCATTCCGCTCCTCTTCCACCCCCTCCCTCACCCTCCCACGCCTCCCCTGCTCCCACAACCGCCTTCATCCCTTCTCCCTCGCTGCCCCGCATGCCTGGAACTCCTTCCCTGCCCTCGTCTGCCTTGCCCCCACCCTCCACGCCTTCAAGTCCCTCCTCAAAACCCACCTCTTCCGCTCTGCCCTTCCGAACTCCTGCTAAGCATCCCCACCCAGAATTATTCCCCTCCTGTTAACTGCAAACTCCCAATTTACTGTAACCAAGCTAAGAACGTGCACCTGAGCTCTCACATCCTCATGAATGTCACATCCCATGTCTCTCCCTCTGTCCTTAGATTGTAAACTCTCGAGCAGGGACCATGTCTATCTTATTCTTTGTAAGCGCCAGGTACATCGCTGGCGCTATATAGATGCTAATAATAATAATAATTAATAATGAAGTGGGAGAGGTTTGTGTGTTTGCACGCTCAAGTGTTTTCACATACATGTGTGTAGGGGTGTTTTTAAATGAGACGTGTCCATGCATGCCCCCCAGGGCTAGACTTAGCATGTTTGCTGCCCTGCCCTAGACACCTCTCAAGCTACTGCCCCCAAGTCACAAAATATTAGGGCATCAAGTGCTTACTAGAGGTTATCAGGAAGGGTCAGGTGCGAAGGGGTCAGAGCAAGGAGAATGAAAGGGAAGGGCTATTAACAGGGCCCCGATTCTTCTGCCCTGTCGTGATTCACGCGTTTTGCCCAGAAGCAGGATTAGCGCAGAAACTGGTGGAATCCCCACGGATTTCCCTTCGCTGGTGGTGAGCCAATCAGGGATCTGCTTTATTCAGGCCACAAGCCAAACAGGGGCTTGCGCGGCCTTTATAAAGCAGGCCCCTGCCACTTGCAAAGCCACTTTGTTGCTGAGGAAGAGACCACTGCTCCAGCTGCTGAGGGACCCAACCTGACTGCCGAAGGACTCCAGCCACCAAGGGACCCGACCCAACCACTGATGGACTCCAGCCGCTGAAGGACTGAGCCACTGAGGGACCCAACCACCGAGGGACTCCAGCCACCAAGGGATCGCCACCGCCGCCTGCTCCAGTCGCCGAGGGATTGCTGCCGCCGCCGGCTGCTCCAGCCACCGAGGGATCGCCGCCGCCGCCGCCTGCTCCAGCCACCGAGGAATCGCCATCACCACCTGCTCCAGCCACTGAGGGATCGCTGCCGCTGCCTGCTCCAGCCACTAGGTATATTAGGGGGGGGGGTTTCCCGCTGCGAGCTCTGCATTGCCATGTGTTTTGGGGTGTGTTGCCTGCTGTGCCCTCTGCATTGCCATGGGTTTTGGGGGGGGGGGCGTTGCCTGCTGTTTGAAATACCCAAGTATTTGTTTGAATGCAAATAAATAAATGTCTTATTGCTGGACTGTAAAATGTGTTAATGCAAATACGTAAATAAATGTTTTGTTTTAATTATAAAGATGTCAGTACTGCAAATAAATAAAGAACCCATTTTAAATTTTAGTAGACTTGTTTTGTAACTTTATTGGGTCGCAGAATTTTCAATTTTGGGTCGCAGAATTTTCAGTTTTGGGTCGCAGAATTTTTGAAAACATTTTGCAGAAGAATTGGGGCCAGTGGCTATTAATCTGGGAGGTTGGGAGAGGAGGCCGCTAGGTAAGGGAGACCTCTTGGTGAGCGGGTGGCACTGGTAGACAGGAGGTGCGTGCACACACAGGCACACTCCCAGGGGCATAGTAAGGTTGGAATGGGCCCAGGAACAAGAAATAGACTTCTCCCCCCTCCCACCCCCACCCCCCCGGGTCACAATCCTGTCTCCTGTCGCACCGCTCCCCTTCTTTCTCCATGGAAGGGAACTGGAAAGGGGCCAAATAATTTTTTTTTAAAAAACAACCAGTCACAGGCCAGATTAATTGGAGGGTGGGGAGAAAAAGAGTTGTGTTTTGCTTTAATTCATCATCCAGATTTCAGGGCACATATTAAGACAGTTTGCTCACCTACATATTCCCACTCACTCTGTCCAAAAGTCAGCTCCCTCTTTAACCTTTATTGTATCACCATAACTAGGTGAGTTGATTTAGCATTGCAATGCCTCCAGACAGGACACCACTTGGCACCTCATAATTGGAAGACCAGATTTCCATCTGACATGAGACACTGCATTTATGTACCATAGCACTTTTGCAAATGTATCTGGTATTAGCCCCATTTCCTGCAAGGCAAAATAGTTTGTGCCTCAAAACCAGAGCAATGTATGCAGCCCACAGTCTCCATTTCCAGTTCTGTAGCCTGGCCAGAAACCTACATTCCATTCCAGAGCTAGGGACAGAACCCAGGAACCCTAGTCTGATGCATGTACCAATTTCTTCCTATAAATGCTATTTGGTGTCATCAAACAGAGGGTGGTGGATGGGTATCCTGAGGCTAATGGCTCTCACTGACTTCAAATGGGGAATATGCTGCCCCTACGCTCAAACTGCCACCCAAGGCTAGTGCCAAGGTTGCCTTTCCTTGAGTCTGGCCCTGATGGCCCCCCATCGTCCATGTGTCCAGTTTCTCATGTGATGGTGGTGTGGGGGGAGGGACACTCCTGTGACCCACACACCGGCCGCTCAGACCCCACATGGAGCACTGCCAAAAAATCCAGAGTGCCCCGTGCAGGCCAAAATGGCCACCTCCATGGATGAGGCAGCCATGCCGGGAGCTGCCCATGTGAAGCCCTCCCCACACACTTCCCGTATATGGATGCCCTGCGTCCATCCCACTCAGAAGCCACAGACAACCCCCTCCCACTGTTCTCATTTTAAAAGACCCTGTGTCTTGCTGCTCTTGGCCATATGATGATTTTGGTATGTGGTTCTTGGAGTTGGGAACTTTGGCTACCCCTAATATAGAGCACCACACCTCCATATTCCTTCTTTTAAACACCCATCTCTCTTATGCAATTTGGGCCAGTGCGCTAAGTCCAGGACTCTGGCCTTATTCAAAAAAAGAAAATCCTTTCTAAAACGGTTTGTGAATTTTTCTTCTGATAAAAGTACTGTAAGTAAGGAAATGTACTTCTCTTTAGCTGCTGGCAGTCAGGTGCCCATCCTGTATGATGGTTCCCATCTACATTTCTACAGAGATTCTGGTAGCTCCCTCCTTGTCCTCACCACCACTAGTTAAAGCAAGGCTGGATTTTGCTTGCCATTTATGGTGGTAGGTTACACACTATTGTAACTCCTCTGACATCAGTGGATTTACTCATGTGTCCCGTGGATGTAAGTGGAAGAAACAATTCAGTCTAATGACATTAGAGAGTTGGACACTGAGATGATGAGATAGGGATTAGGAATAGAAGGCATTATTGAGAAAAGTTTCAGGACATTCTGTATTCTTGACACTAATATCAGTTGGCAAACTTGGAACTCCCATTCTGAATTCTTGAGATACTGTGCACTTCTGAGGGGGAGGAGAGACTATTCCAGACTCCTCAGAATTAAGCTCTGTTCTCAATTATTTACTCTGTCTTGCCAACTGCAACTCTTCTTGCCGCTTGGATTGTAGGAAATGATTGTGATTCTATGAGAGCATGCCCATTCCCTTATTAGACATTTTCTAGTGCACATTGACATCAGTTCATTAGGATACATGGGAACCCCATGTACATACAGAAATGTCCTGAAGAAATATATCTTCACATAACTTGTAGCAGTGATTGATTGGGGAACAGCTTCACACATCCTAGCCGTTGGCTGCTGGTTCACACAGATGGTTCCAATGAGGAAGAGTGAGGCACACTGACCTCCAAAAAAAAGCTACAGTAAAACAACATTTTCCTACCGTCATTTGGAATCCAGATGCCAAGAACCTTAAGGGTCATGTGTCCGAGAGGGTATTGCACATCTCAGGGCTTGTGGGGCTTTATACCTGCACTAGAACTCATACATTGGTCCCAAGTCCAACTGCATTGGGCAGCTGGACCTGGGACCAATGTATGAGCTCTAGTGCAGGTATAAAGTGAGGTGTGGCACTCACACCTCTACCTCACCACTTATGTCAATAAAAGCCTTCAGACCATGCCATCAAACACAGCAAAGCAGACACAGCATCTCTAAAACACAAGTGACCACAGCCTCTTCCTAAAAGTAGGTTGGTCTTCAGGTAGCATCCTCTGATTTTGGGAACAAAATCATTATAACTTATCTTTACAATGAGACAAGAGATCAGTGATGTTTTTCAAAGGTAGATTAGTCTTCAATGGTGAAAAGGAGAGGACGGCAACAGTTCCTAAGTAATACAGTAGATGTGCACAACCCAGGGAGTGTCAGGCATAGGTGGAATGTTTCACACACATCCTTTATATGCTTTCATTTAGGAACCAAGCTTTTGGCCTTACTATTTGTCCAACTTTCAGTAAGGGGAAGAAGGATACCCACAGAGTGCAGCAATGCAAGCAAAGATCTGTATGTCCCATGCCTGGTGCACTGTTGGACTTAATGGTCCCATTTCAACATAACCCTCTCTGCATTAGCAGTTGGCTTTCCATGATCATGCACACACACAAACACAAACAATTTTTTTAAAAATCAACAAAACCACTTTTATTTATTTATTTAGTCAATTTATATCCCGCGTCTCTGGCTAACAATTTCAAAACATAAAATACAATTATAAAAATATATTAAAACACTCATAAAAATCAGAACAATAAAACAGGCTAGGTAATACTAAAAATACAATAAATAAAGGTGATGGGAGATAAAAAACCCTAACCCACCCTTCCCCCCTCCCCAAAGGCCTGGGCGAACAGCCAGGTCTTGCAAATTTGCCGGAATGTTAAAAGGCTTGGAGCCAGGCGAGCTTCCTCCAGGAGGGAGTTCCAAAGGCGTGGCGCGGCCACCGAGAATGCCCTCTCCATTGTGGCCCCCCGCTTAACACGGGGGACCTCCAAGAAGGCACCCCCGGCAGACCGAAGGAGCTGCTGTGGGGCACGGAGGGCAAGGCCGTCCCTGAGGAATGAGGGGCCCAGACCGTGAAGGGCCTTATAGATTAACACCAACACCTTGAACCTGGCTCGGCACGCTATTGGCAACCAGTGCAGAGTCCGGAGCACAGGTGTTATGTGCACCCGACGGCCCATCCCCAACAGGAGACGGGCTGCCACATTCTGCACTAGCTGCAGCCTCCGAACCAGGAACAAGGGCAGCCCCACATAGAGCGCATTGCAGTAGTCCAACCTCGAGGTGACGAAGGCATGGATGAGGGAGGCCAGGTCCGGGCCTGAGATGTACAGACGCAGCCTCCGCACCAGATATAACTGGCGGAAAGCGGCCTTCGCCACCCCCTCCACCTGTCGCTCCAGGCGGAGCATCCATCTGCGCCTGGAGCATCCAGGCAGAGCGTCCATCTGATCTGCGTCCAGAATCACCCCCAAACTCCGAACCTGCTGAGCTATGGGAGGGCGAACTCACCCAATCAGGGGGGCTGACACCTCCCTCGCTCTCCCCACTAAAATCACCTCCATCTTATCAGGGTTGAGCTTCAGTCTGCTCTGCTACATCCATTCCACCACGGCCTCCAAACACTGGGACAGCAATGAAACGGCAGGGTCTGGGTCAGCTGAAAAAGAGAGGTACAGCTGAGTATCATCAGCATATTGGTGACATCGCACCTCGAACCCTCTCACGACCTCCCCTAAGGACTGCATATATATGTCACGGGGGTAGGAGAGAGAGGGGGAAGGGTCGGGGCTCCCGCACCCCAAGAGGTCTACTAGCTCCTGAACCCTCTGGCAGCCGCACGCCTGGGCCCTTGCTTGAAAGAAATCTATCGAGGTATAAATGCCCGTCAGGATAGTGTATGGATCAAAGCCTCACAGAGGCAAGATCCCTATCATCATAGGGCGCCAAGCAATTCCAGGGAGCCTCAGGCCAGTTCCCAGGCACTCGCCACCGATAGCCCACACCTGTAGGGGGTAAGGTCAGACTGTGCATGGCAGTGGATGAAAGACAGGATAAGGACCCAGGCACAGGGGAAGGGGAGAGTGGTAGATGCTCACGGAGGGAGAAGGAAGGGGACCCCAGGGAAAGGCAGCTCTCAGACACCCACATGCTTCACACTCACTCAAGGGTTACTGGGGGAGGATTCCAACACTCGCTCACTATAACTCTGGCAACACAATTCATATCTACAAGGGTTTCTCCAATCACTTAGCTTTGTCTCGGCTGGTCTCCGCATTAATCACCAGCGCCAACTGAACTGCAGCACTGGGTTTTCTATCTGAGGCCCTGCCCCCTGCGCGCGCCTGGAGTCATGCTGAGCTGCGTCTGGGGGCGTGGCCTCCTGTCTCCTCTGACTGGACCTGGCCTCAGCGTCCTGCCTGTTTGCCGGCACCACCCGCCTCCACCGCGCAGGGGGTGGAGTCTCTGAGACTGTGGCAGGGCCTAATGCTGGCGGCGCCACGTCTGGTGCTGCCCTGAGGGGGGAAGACGTTTGGGGGATGCGACCTCGAGGTTTGCACCCCCGCTGGGCATGACCCCTGCGGGGGGTTCTGACAATATACATTAAATAACAATGGAGACAGAATGGAACCCTGCGGAACACTGCAGGATAAAGTGCGGGGGCAAGATGTTTCAGCTCCCAACACTACCCGCTGACTTCTCCCTGAGAGGAATGAGCGGAACCATTCAAGAACAGTCCCTTCCAGACCCCCCAGGTCATGCAGCCGTCTCAACAGAAGCCCATGGTCCACGGTGTCAAAAGTGGCCGAGGAATCTAGCAGGATGAGAAATGTCGAACAACCTGCATCCATCTCCCGCCGGAGATCATCGACCAAGGCTACCAACGCTGTCTCGGTGCCATAGCCAGGGCAGAACCCAGATTGAAAAGGGTCCAGGAAACCAATGCTATCTAGATACACCTGGAGCTGGATTTCCACCACCCACTCAATAACTTTCCCTAAAAAGGGGGGGTTAGAGACAGGTCGATAGCTGGTGAGTGCGTCCACGTTCAACGATGGTTTCTTCAGCAGGGGGCACACCACGGCCTCCTTGAGACTAGGCAACAGTCTCCCCTGCTGCAAGGATGCATTAACCACCCTCGCCAGCACCGTCCCCAACGTCTCCCTGGAGGCTTTCACCAGCCAGGATGAGCACGGATCAAGTTCACAACTGGTGGCTCTCACAGACCCCAAGACATCCACCACATCGACTGGTGTCACTTCCTGAAACTCCCCCCACAAAGTTGGACCAGACGGGGCCTCCACCACCTCGTGCTCTCCACCTACTGCCCCTAATCCAGCGTCAAGTCGCTCTGAATCCGAGTGATCTTGTATGCGAAGTAGTTGACAAACTCCTCATAGTGGGTCTGGGACAAGTCCCCTTCCAGGCGGAGGGAGGCCGGACTGACCAGCCCCCTCACCACCTTTAACAGCTCCGCCTGGCTTGACTTCACAGATGCTATGAGGACAGCAAGGAACTCCTTCCTTGCTGTCCCCACAGCCTCAACATAGGATCGCAAATGGAACCTATGGAGAAGTCGGTCGGAGTCAGATCGAGTCCGACGCCAGTGTCGCTTGATAGCCGAGGAGGGAATTGAAGTACATTTCAGATTCTGGAAGCTTACAAAGAAATTGTAGTAATCCCTCTGGGCTGCAAAAGAGATGCAGTGCCTATGGGCAATGATTCGGGTAAAACTGGGGCATTTTATAAATTCCCCTGAAAAAAAGCAATCCACTCAGAATGTCCTACAGCATCTTAACTCAAATACATTTATCTTTAGCTAGCAGTGGCGATTATCTAAAAACGGATATATCCCAGCTATAATGCTTGCTTAAAAGCTATAGAAAGTGGCATTCAACAATTTGTCCTTTCCAGGTTTTCAGCACTAAGCATATGTCATGAGTAATGAGAGAGAATGAATACATTTTCCCCACGTTAATTGCATGTATCTTCTTCCCCTTGCCACCCATGCATTCCGTATCGCCCTTTCAAGCTGAGTAGGGTTTATTATTGTTAATGATTGGGCAGAATTTTTGACTTTGATTTATATGCCACCATTACAAAATGCTAGATTTACTACTTTTTTTTCTCTAGCTTGAATGGTATTGAAAAGGTTTTGTTTCTTTTTTCTTTACTGAAAAGCCAAACTGAATGAGCTACAGATTTTGCCATGCAAAAGATGTTTAAGCAATTAATGCAATTACTGGAGATGCAAAATGCTTCTGGTGGGCAAGTATGCTTAGGAAATATCATGCTGACTTAAACTGACTTAATAAAAATTTCTCTCTCGTAATAATAATTTATTTTTTTTAATTGCTTAGCCATTCGGCCATCGTACAAATAAAACACATCGTAGCCAAACTTATCCAGTCAAATCTCATAATTTGACTTATCCAGTCAAATCTCTCGTAATAACATTTCATGAGGCAACGGAAATTCTGTGCAAAAGAATTCTCCACTGTGTCTTGAGGAACATTGCTGACATTGTTGTGAGATTCTCAAAAAAAGAAAAGAAAAAAGTCATTCATAGGCTATGAAATATATTTATTGCCAACTAGTAAGTATCTTGAATCCTTGATATGTAAACACCAATTGTAGGATAAAAGGACATACACATTAAAATTGATTACATTCATGATTTCCACATAGATATGAATGTTGTGTGATTCATTCATTCCCACCCACATTTCTGTGCATTTTCATAATTCTCTTTATTGTGGTCACCAAGTAAGTAGGCCAAACTCTACATTGCTATTGCCATTGCCATTGCCATGTTCTTCCATTGGCTGGAATGAGAGGTCTGGGGAGCAGAATTAATCCCTCCCTGTAGAGTCTGTAGTTGAAGATCCATGTCCAGAAGGGTCTGGATGTAACTTGTCCCAGTTTTGCACTGGTGTAATTCCATTGAGTCCTGATTTGCACTTTGTAACAGTGGCCCTCAGTGTGGGTGAGTCTCCACAGGACCAGGCCTGTTATGTAGCTGCCCCATATATGGTGTTAACAAAAGTCACAACCTGGTCTGCCATCATGATCTGACCTGGATCATGGAACTGCCACCAACACAGCACAGACTGGGTCAGGCCACTGACCAAACATGCTGGTGACTGGGGCCCCGTGCAGGGCAGGGAGCTGCATGAATGTGCAGCTGGCCAGCCCACCCTCGCGCCACACCCAGCCCCCTGCCCTGATGGCCAGCCATGGGGGACCTGGGCCGTGCCAGGTCACAGCGATGCATAAGAAATGTTATAGCCCGCTGTGGCCTGCCTTGGCCCAATCAGGTGGATCTTTGTCTGTGCTGTGATCCCAGAGGTCTTCAGGATCACAGCCCAGACTAGCCGCTGCCATGGCCCAGGGCAATCCCAGGCAATCTGGCAGCTCCTACACAAACATGCAAGTGAGGTCCAAGTCAAAGCACCTTGTCACCACGTTTGTTAACCCCCATAAGCTCCCAGGCCAAATTCCTTCACTGCAGTGTCATTTATATACAGTATTTTTAATATGAACAGACTTCCAGTGCACCTGAGGCTGCAGGTCTCTCCCCATATATAGCACTTTCACAAAGCTGTGACCTTTCTGCTCCCTGAGGGAAAGAGGTCTACTCCGTTTCACCAATAGCAGCCTACTATCAGCATCTAGCCTGTTTGGACTTCTACCCTTTCCTTCTCATCCCCTGTGTCATCCTGCTTCAATAGCCCTAAAAGGGCTCAGCTGTGCTAGTGTATGTTATTAGCTGCAGCTGCTAGTGATTGGGTTCTGGCCAGCCAGGGAGCCAATCCTGTCAGGCCTCACTCTGGCTAGCTCCCTGACACAAACCTATATAAGTGAGAAAAGACCTACGATACTTTTACATCCAGATGTTACATTACCCAAGTAGCCATCATCCCAAATACAACCCGTGTTTGCGTGGACATGCAAACGGCTCTGGCTAGGTGCCAAATCTGGGGCAGGAGTTTCTGGAAAACTAAAACAATTGCCTATGTTTATTCCTTTTCCCATAGCCAATGTAGCATGTGAACAGTCTGTCGGCAGCATCCCTGAGCTCTCTCTCAGAGTTGTAGTTGGTGTTGCTGTGTGTGGATTCAGAGGGTGCTGCTGCTACAGTGTTTTGTCAGAACACAGCTGGTCTGTCCCAATCCGCCAGAAGGAGAGCCTGCTCCAGCCACAGCTAGAGGCCAGTCAGTCTGTCTGTCTGTCAGTCAGTCAGTCCATCCATCAGTCAGTTCTCTTCATTCTAAGCAGAACATGAGGTGATGACCGGATATTTCCATCTTTCCCAATACAAGAACATGACCTAGTTTCATGTAATGCCCAGTTGCGTGATATCTTTGCCCACTGCGTCATGCCATCTAAGATGTTGATGTCCTGGTTTTCCCAGGTGGTTTCCATTTTCATGGCCTGAGCTGCCAATCAAAATGGGTCATTCTGTTCAGATGTCCAAGTCAAGTGAGCCTTCTCTTCTTGATGAGTTTGGCTGCCAGTGGCTGCTGTTTGCTGTTGAATGTTGGCATTCGTTTCCTTATCCTGCCATTTAATATTAAATACCTTCCTCCTTAAACTTTTGCTATCAAAACTATCAATATACTGTTGAGTTTTCTTCTTAAGAGCCCAGATTTCAGAGGTGTCTAGAGGCACGTTACTTTCTCCCGAGGCTCACAATCTTGAGATTTCCAGATGTTACTCCACATTATGAAAGTACCCTTTGCATGACTTCTCAATGTGTATTACCACTGTCTGTGATGATGCTCCCCAGTAGAACGCAGTTTCTGTACCTCTGCATGCCCGTTCCATAGTCATAGAGGCCTATGCAGGCTGGAAATTCTGGCCATAACATGGCCTGATCCTGACCGCATCAACCCAGCCTGACCTGAACCTGGGCCTGATGCAGCCGGGCTTTTCCAGGGTCTGGCCCAAGCTCAGGCCCATTGTAGTTGGGGATGACCCTGCCCGCTATGGAGTGTCATGACATCATAATGCTACAATAAGGGGCAGGGCTAGGTCACAAAGGCTGTGGAGCAAAGGCACTCTCCTACCCCCTTATCTCCTACCCCGCCTTCTATGGAGTGTTGTGTGATCCAAGGATGCTGGCAGAATTACATTTGGGGAAGGCAGGGGTGGGAAAGTCACTTCTCCCACCCACCCACCCTTCTAAAGTGATCACACCTCTTTTCCAAGCAACATGACGTCCCAATGGGCAGAGCCAGGCAGGACTCAGGAAGGTGCAAGTGCACCCCCTTGCATTGCCATCCTGGCATCCTTGCTGTGATGTCACGCTGCCCCTAAGGGATGGGGACTCTGCAGCTGGACAACCCAGTCTGGCCCAAGCTCAGGCTGTTCATGTGGGAAAGTGCACCCGACTAGATTGTTGGGTTCCATCAAGATCTGGTCACAGGTATGACTGCCAGTTGTTTAAAGGGACTGCTCTTGAGAAGCAATCTCAACAACATATCGATAGCTGTTATAGCAAAGATGGAAGAAGATACTTAATTTAAGGAAACACTGCTTCTTTCAGACCCCCAACAGTTCTATAGAACATAATGACCATCCTGTAGTTTAGTATCCCTAATACCTCAGCTTTGTTTTGTCCCTTATTGTTGAAACTTTGATCAGAAAACCCTTGCCACAGATCTCTAGCCCCAGTCCCAGTATCTGCAACAGGAGTTGGAACAAGTGCTATAGTGGGTGGACTGGTGGGGAAACTGCCATGCAATCAAATGCATGTGTGAACGCACAGCTCCCTGTCGTTGCCCTAGGCCTTACTAGCATGTGTGAGAACCTTCAGACGCTCCACAGCAGATTGGCAGAGTAAAAACTGTAAGTGCTTGAGGATTCGGCTCTGAGTAATTGTGACACCACAAAAGGAGAATTATTCCATTAAAAGAACATGCTGTAGCAACAGACAGGTTACCAGAAGGGTCCTTCTGTATCACACATGTTTAGACAGCTTAATTGCAAAGAAAATAAGGGAAAGGACTTAGAAAAATATTTGGAATAGTGCTTCATTGTTACCCTCTCTGAACTGCTCTGCTTTAATCAGCCCCTCAGACATCCTGGCATCAGCTTCATTAGGGTGTTTTTTGAAGCTGACATCAGTGTAGCTTGTGGATCTGTCCATGAATGTGCAGGAGAACTGCTCTTTTAATATGGTACATGGCCACCATCTATCTTAAAGGTGGATCAGCACACGCCATGCTAGTGGACAACATCAGAATTCAACTGTAACCACTTACTTTGAACTGCAGCTACATATTAGCACATTGGGTGCTTTTAGATGGATGGCTGCACCAGCCGGCTTCACTCCTGGGTTGGCCGGTCCATTTAAAATTGTCCTGCCAAATGTGGAATTGGAGCTGGCTGTGCTCCTGAATATCCTGGAGCACCACCTGTGAAGCAGACTGGGCAAACCCAGGTCAACATCCCACTCTGGAACATCCTGGAGCACCGCCTGTGAAGCAGGCCAGGCAAACCCAGGTCACCATCCCACTCTGGAACATCCCGGAGCCCCGCCAGTGAAGCAGGCCGGGCAAACCCAGGCCACTGGCCCACTCCGGAACATCCCGGAGCACCGCCTGTGAAGCAGGCCGGACAAACTGAGGTCACCATCCCACTCTGGAACATTCCGGAGCACCGCCAGTGAAGCAGGTTGGGCAAACCCAGGTCACCGGCCCACTCCGGAACATCCCGGAGCACCGCCAGTGAAGCAGGCTGGGCAAACCGAGGTCACCATTCCACTCTGGAACATCCCGGAGCACCGCCTGTGAAGCAGTCCGGGCAAACCCAGGTCACCGATCCACTCCTCAACATCCTGGAGCACCGCCTGTGAAGCAGGCTGGGTAAACCCAGGTCACCATCCCACTCTGGAACATCCCGGAGCACCGCCAGTGAAGCAGGCTGGGCAAACCCAGGTCACCGATCCACTCCAGAACATCCCGGAGCACCGCCAGTGAAGCAGGCCAGGCAAACCCGGGTCACCAATCCACTCCGGAACATCCTGGACACCGCCTGTGAAGCAGGCCGGGCAAACTCGGGTCACCGGCCCACTCCGGAACATCCCAGAGCACCGCCAGTGAAGCAGGCTGGGCAAACCCAGATCACCAGCCCACTCTGGAACATCCCGGAGCACCGCCTGTGAAGCAGGCTGGGCAAACCGAGGTCACTATTCCACTCCGGAACATCCCGGAGCACCGCCAGTGAAGCAGGCCGGGCAAACCCAGGTCACCGATCCACTCCGGAACATCCCGGAGCACTGCCAGTGAAGTAGACCAGGCAAACCCTGGTCACCGGCCCACTCTGGAACATCCCAGAGCACTGCCGGGCAAACCGAGGTCACCATCCCACTCTGAAACATCCCAGAGCCCCGCCAGTGAAGCAGGCCAGGCAAACCTAGGTCACCGGCCCACTCCGGAACATCCCGGAGCACCGCCTGTGAAGCAGGCCGGGCAAACTGAGGTCACCATCCCACTCTGGAACATCCCGGAGCACCGCCTGTGAAGCAGGTTGGGCAAACCCAGGTCACTGATCCACTCCGGAACATCCCAGAGCACCGCCAGTGAAGCAGGCCAGGCAAACCCAGGTCACCGGCCCACTCCGGAACATCCCGGAGCACCGCCTGTGAAGCAGGCTGGGCAAACCCAGGTCACCAGCCCACTCCGGAACATCCCGGAGTACCACCTGTGAAGCAACCCAGGCAAACCCAGGTCACCGGTCCACTCCGGAACAAGCTGGAGTACTGCCTGAAGAATAGGCCGGCCAAACCCAGGGTACCAGCCCGAAGCAAAGCTGCTATCTGTTTGCTTGGCGGAACCAGCTTGCAGCTCTACTTTCAGCCAGCCGTTGCCCGGGGCAATACAATAAAGTTGCAGGCAGGTGGAGTGTTGGACAGTCCACCCACATCTTTTTATACGAGGTGGGTGGGCATGTAGGCAGACAGCAGGCTGAGGAAACTGCCGGGTCTGTCTAAAACGGATCCAAGCAGAGCTGCAAGCAGGCAGACGTGGGGGTCTACCCCTGGAGCAACTCTGGGGGCAGGCAGCCTCCATGTCTGTCTGTTTAGTGTTTACACCCATCATCTCTATTACTGGTTTCCTCACTAATGACACTTCCATACCTGCATAGGCTGAACTTACTGCCATCTGTATTCTTGCTGTTTGAATTATGGCCTGCTGCTGGTTCCATTGGTACCAGTATCAAAACACTATTACAGCCAGCATAGTCTAGTTGGCTTGGTAAGGTGTGGAACTTGGACCTGGGAGACTGGTTCAAATTCCAATGTAGCCATGAACTCACTGGGTGGCTTTAGGCAATTTGCCATCATTCAGTCTCAGTTTACACATCCATCAAATGGAAATACTAATGATCTGTTCTACAGGAGGTCCACAATCTCCTTTGGCAAATTATTCCACTGCCTAAGTGTCCTGGTAGCTAGAAAATTCTTCCTAATGATGATGATCATTATTATTATTATAAACATTTATATAGCGCCAGACGTGTGACCTGGTGCTGTACAAAACATCTTTTTAAATTTACTCTGTTACCTCTAGTTCTACCTCAGAGACTACAGAAAATAGGGATGGGCGAACAGATCGCGGTTCGTGTTCGGCCGTTCGGTTCGGCCGCGATCGGTTCGTGTGTTCGTGTTCGGCCGTTCGGTTCGGCCGCATTCGGTCCGTGTGTTCGTGTTTGGTCGTTCGGTCATACCTCGCGTTCGTGTTCGCCCGTTCGGTTCGGCCGTTCGTGTTCGGCAGTTCATGTTCGGTTGTTCGGGCAGGTCGTACGTTCGTGTTCGGCCGTTCGGTTCGTTCGCCATCGGGTTGTGCGTTCGTGTTGGGTGGTTCGCGCGTTCGCGTTCGGCCGTTCGGCCAGAAATATCGTGGGAAGCCGTAAAATTGGCGTCGTGCCGGAAATTCGTGTGCGTGAGTGAGGCAAGAGGGTGTGTGTTTGTTTCGGTGGCTGCTTGTGTAGTGTGTTTTGGTGATTGTTTTGGCTGTGCTGTGTGTTTGGGTGGGTTGGTGTGTGTTGTT
>QEPC01009488.1:2563106-2578144 GCA_003113815.1 Sphenodon punctatus | reverse complement strand
TGTTCGGCCATTTCGTAGTTCGGTGTTCGGTTCCGTTCGGTGTGTTCGGCCATTTCGTAGTTCGGTGTTCGGTTCCGTTCGGTGTGTTCGCCATTTCGGTGTTCGGTCCGTTCGGTGCGTTCGTGTTCGTGTTCGTGTTCGTGTTCGGTTGTCCGAACAGGCCGAGTTCGGGCCAAACACCGAACTACCGAACCGCGTTCGCCCATCCCTAACAGAAAATGACTGGGCATCATTTTGCCTTTTTCCTACTTGAAAACTGTAATCATGTTCCCTCCTGTTAATGTTCTTTTTTCTAGGCTGAACTTTCTCATTGCTTTCAGCATCTCCGCACAGGTCTTTCCTCCCATCCCCATTATCATCCTTGCTGACCTCCTCTGAACCCTCTCCAGCTTTTCGGCAGCCTTCTTAAAGCGAGGTCCCCAAAACTGGATGCAGTGTTCTAGATGAAGTCTTAACAGTGCTACATATTCCTTTGATCCCATCCCATCTTGTACTGGCTTCTGCACCCAAATTACATATTCTTTCCAAAATTGCTTGGGCTGGCAAAAGCTAGACTTTTGGAAGTAGTTTTTCTCCTCTGCACTGATGCAAACTATAAATTGGTCTCTTATAAGTCAGGGTCAGGGATGGACTGCATTGATTTCTCTCAATAGCTGAAATGTCTTTAGTTCTGAGGGAAGAGGGGAATCTAGGGGTAAAGCCTCCTTGCTGTTACCAGACATAACGCTAATCACACATTCACCTATTGTGCTGTGTACTTAACACGCTATGTGTTCTTGGAAAGCATGTCGTTAGAAAGCCTGTTGCTGCTTTTCACAACTAGATAAACATGCAGGCTCAAAGCAGCCCATGACCTTCTGGGAGAACAGATTTACTCCTTGTTGTTGATGCTCTTATTTCTGAGCCCTACAACACTAAATAAGCCAGTATTCGGGGGTTGGAGTGGGGAGCAGAGATGTACGGCAGCAAAGGGCCAGCCACAAGCTTGGACGGAATGAGGGAAGTGGGGAATAGTCACATGCCAAGTGGGGGAAGTCGATTGGATAGTTAGGCCATCAGACATCTTCTGTTATGTTTGAATAGTCTGCTACCTGATCATGATGTCTCTGACTTCAATATGGAATGGCTTTACAGCATGCTTATAGTTATGACACCTATTTCTCAGTAGGAGGGTGAATGTGTGTGGATCTATGCCAGGGGTGGGCAAAGTTCCCAAGCCCAAGAGCCAACATTTTCATATTGCCGAGAGCCACAACATTCATTACATCAATTGTGGCTTCCCCTGATCCCGGGAGTGGGGCAGTGTTCCCCTCCCCCCTGCACCCCAATACACACACATCAAAGCTCTGTCTCCTAGGTGGCCTGGTGGGTTGGGGCAACAGAAAAAGCAATACAGGGCATGTTCTCCTTCCTCCAACAGTCCCCCAGGAGGCTCTAGCAGCGCAAATGGCAGCTTGGTTTCTCTTGCTCCAGAAGAAACACGTTGCCAGGCAGCTACCTCGAGTGAGAGTCCTGGTACAGGACCCAATAGCCGCATGTGGCTTCTGAGCTGCCGTTTGCCCATCTCTGATCTATGCAAACAGCAATTTCCTTAATGTCAGCAGAGCTTTATTAGGAGTAAAAAAATAAATGTAATCCCATTAACACAGAAAGCATCAGCTGAAAATAAGGATAAAGCCAAGTTATCCACATACGCAGCTGCAGGACTTTGCTGGAAGGTTATGCAGAGAGGTGAGAAAGGTCTTTTTGTTTTGCTTTGTGCAGTGTCAGGTTCCAGGTCACAATCCATCGAGAGTGACATTAAAGAATAAGACATGGCATGTCCTGACAGAAGCAAAACACTGTGGAGGAATGTGGTGGGTCAGGGTGAGTCGTGGGGAGGAAATGTTCATAACCACAGAGACATGCAATTACTAGAGGCATGGTTTGAGTGGAAATTTGGCACCCGTTTTTTTTTTTTAATTGTTTGCATTTCTGATTCCTCAAACTCCTTCAGCCTTTTTGTTTAACAAATAGGATAAAGTCTGGAATGAGCACTAGAGGAGGGGAGCTTAACGTTGATCGTGTTTCATGTTAAACTGGAACTCTCAAGTTTATAGCATGGAAGAGTGAGTCTGTGCATCTGTGTGTATGTACACATACCTTTGTTCAAGTCAAAATATGAGCAATTTATGCCTTGAAAATGATAAACTAGAATAAAAAGAAGCACTGGGGATAGTTCTTGAATATTTTAAGGTCTGGGTCGGGATGTGGTTTTGGATTTTGTATGTGTCTTTGGGTTAGAACATTCCTGTGTGTGTTGCTGGAAACTTAGTTTCTTCAGACTGTGTGAGATCCTCAAACCCCACGCATTTCCCATTGGCTTCGGTATCTCCAACTTGACATCAGTGGGTGTTGTGGGAAGAGACTGAAGAGCACACATGTACCCTATATAGAGACACCTTTATTAATGGGAGTCTAACAAGTCTTGAAGTAAATGATAACCCTTATCCCTCAGGCAGTGGCTTTAATCTTCAAAGCATTTTTAAAGTCTAACTAATTAATCCTTATGATACTTTCAATGAAAGTGAAATAAGTGTGCTCTCTCCTTCAATCCATGAAAACTTTATATTTTTTCTTACATTATCATGCTTCTCTTAAAAGGGATTTAGGCTGAAAATTACTCAAATGCATAAATAAAATAAGAAGTCGTTATATATTGCTGTCCAGCATGGATGTCCACTTCATGGCTGAGTAGAGAGGCTAGAAAACAGTTGAAAGTATTTTTGTGTAGTGTGCGCTACTGAAAATTACGTATTGACTATTGAAAGCATTATGACATCTTATACAAGTACAGCATTATTTTAGCATAAAAAGCAAAGTGAAGTTGAAGTAGATGTTCCTACCTACTATTCCCTGCAGATGTTAGAATGTATTAAGTGAATGAGGCATCCTCTACCTTAATGGCAGTCTTTATTTACTTTCATTTTATGAGCTCTGCTTCAGTGAAGGAAGTGCTCCACTTTCAGAGAGCATAGGTGACTCGTGGCAGTATGGGGAGGAGCACATTCCCTGCCCCCCGATTTTCAGAATTGCTATAGAACCCCTACCCAGTCCCCACCCCTTTGCCTCCCCACCACTATCAACAGTTACCAGTCACCTATGTCAGTGAGTGACCTGTTAGTAGGTGGTCATTAAAAATCAATACAGATCAGGAACTGAAATCCTCTGGCATGAGACAGGGACATCTAAGACGTCCCTATCTCATGCCAGAGGATTTAGTTTGGGAATAGTTAATTAAGTGCTAAGCTGTTACTGTGTGAGGAAGGTGACTATTGAGCATCTAGGGCAGGGGTGGCCCACAACTAGTTCTTACGTGGTCCCTTTCCAGTTCCTGGATCTGATCTGCGGATCCAGTTCCTACTCCCAAGCACTAAAAAATTGAGCTAAGAGGAAGAGAGCAGAAATGAGGGCATTCACACAAAGACAGGGAACAGATCCATAATCTGGTCTTTCCTCTTCCTGAGTGCACCCCTTAAACACCTCTGTCCCCAATGTCAGTGCGGCCCTTGGAGCGTATACTAATTTTCAAAGCAGCCCATGGGTGGGAAGAGGTTACCCACCCCCCTGATCTAGGGACCGGCTTGTGTTGTACTGTTCCGGCATTTGTGATCCAGATGTTAGAGTAATAGGCACACAGAGAGAGATCTGGGACCCTGTTACATCATGGTGCCTGGGGCTATCCCCCCCGCCCCATCATAAGTTTTGAAATCAAGTTTTGGAGGTAATATTGGTACTTTACTGACACATATACTACTTGCAATTATTATTTTACTCATAATACTTTAAAGAATATTAAGAAAATTCTTGTACCCTTGCTGGGACCTTGCTGAGATTGGGACCCCTGTACAATTGTACCCTTATTCTCCCCAGATCTGGTAATAATATTATTTTAGACAGGCATAAATGACAAAATATCACCTTACCAACACTGCCACCATGAGTATTGGACAAACCTGATCAAGAGTTAGACACAGGCAAGTCTTGATCAAGGACTATTTCTCAGGGTTTTTGTTACAGCTCAGTGTGATTGTGATTAGAAGTTTTCCTTATAGAAAAACAGTGAAGAAATCAAACTAAGAGCAGTAGGGCCAGCTTGTGATTTGTACTGCACACCCATGCAGGGGAGTAAGCAGCATGTTAGAGCTGCTCCCCAGAACCTAGATTAGGCAAGGAAGGATCTGGAACTAAGGCTGCTTGCCCACATTACCTGGCACGGCAAACACCTGGCATGGAAGTGCACGGTTTGGAATCTTCTGCTTATCTTTTCTGAATGTGGGCACAGGGGTAAAAACGTCATCAACCGGGTTGTCATTCGTAAGAGAAAATGCCGCAGGACCCAGCTGATGACTTTTTTACCACCATGCCCACATTCAGAGATAAGTGGAAGAGTCCCAGCTGTGAGCTTCCCCACCAGGAGTTTTGCCAGATCAGGTAATGTGGACAAGCAGCCTCAGATGTGTGTGTTGGAGTCACAAAGCCACCTGGAGGAGAAGACCTCATGCGCTTCATCTTGCTCACCATTGTGCCTAGCCTCCCATTGTAGATTAATATAATCAAAGGGACCCATGTTAGTTAAGTCTCCAGCTCCCAGTGAAGTCAGTACAAGTTAAGTGCCTAATTCCCTTAGCCCCCTGTGAAAAGCTCAGTGCTAGTCATTAGTAGGGTTTCCGTAGAGGAATGCTGGGTTTGCTTGCTCTGCAGCTCAGATAGGCTAAGATGCAGCTCGAGCGCACCAGGCAGCAGTGTGCACCAATCTTCTGTGATGCCCTGGTGGGTGTATAGAACCAGCAAATCAGGACTTCACATGCCCCAAGAGGAGACTCGGCCACCCTTTGGGAAGCTGAGTACAGCTGGCACATCAGAAAGAAAAGTCAGCTCTTACAGTGTGCCTTTGGGGGAAATTAACAAGTGGTCGTATAAGCTCACAAAATAGCCAATCTGGTTGTGTCTTTGGTGGGACAGAAAAGATCAGGGACTCCAGACCACTTTGTGAAAAGAAAGCGGAAATGAATATTAATCAAAACAAATTATTTCTGTCAAATTAATCCTACTTGTTCTGTTTCTCATTAAATGGATAATGACTCATATTCATTTCTGTTTCATCAGTTACCTGCTTTAGATATTTCATTACAATTGTCCATCTCTTTTGGTGTTTTGCTTATTTTGGTACTTTAGTTCAGCTAACAGTTCTGAAACAACGTATATTAAATGACTGAAGTAACTGAAGCAAAATACCAAAATAATTCTTTAAAAAACCAACCAAAATACCAAAATAAAAGAATATGGAAATAATCGTTGTGGCTGCGGAGATTATTTAGATATTCAGTGGCCTATAAAAAAATGTGAATGAATTAGCAAATTCTGTACTTGTTTTAGCCCTAAAGAAATTACAGGAGCCAGCCTTGAACCCATATATACATTGGGTTCTGAAGCAGTGCTCCTCCACTACTACTTCAGCCTGCGTCAGGCTCAGCCACTCCGCCCAAAAAGGCCTCTTTTCCCTGCCCTAGCCACATTCCACCTCCTGCCCATCTCCAACCCTGTCAAGTCTAGGGCTGAAACAAGAATCCCGCAAATTCTCGCAAGAACACACAAGATTCTCACAGCCTCTCACGAGATCTTGCTGAGATTTTGGAGACTCTTGTGAGAGCCTCGAAAATCTCAGATGCACTCTGTGCATGTGCAAAATAGCCACCGCTGCCATTTCTGCACGTGTGCGGCCCCTGGCAGCCATTTTGCACACGTGCAGAGCGTTTTTGAGGGTTCTCGAGAATCTTGCGAGATTCTCAAAACCCTAAAATCACTTTGCACACACGCAAAAGGCCACCGGAGGATACGCATGTACAGAAATGGCTACAGTGGCCATTTTGTGCATGCACCATGCTGGTTTTCGGCCGAGTGAGGTTCACTCGAGAATCAGCTGATTCTCAACCTATTCTTGTTGTATTTTCTTTACAAATCTCAGTGAGAAGCTGATTCTTGCTGAGATTTAGTGAGAATGCGAGGGCGAGTTTCAGTGCTAGCCAGGACTCCCATCTTTCCGGTTGGCTGCTAGCCAGCATACAAGTCTTGCTGGTAGCACAAGAAACCATTCTGGCCCCTGTTTTGGGCTCTTGTCATTGATCCCAATCTTGCCTTGCCCTGCCCTTCTTCCCAGCTCCCTGTTCCCCTCCTTGTTCCTCTATTTGGGTTTCTGATCCCGAGTCCTAGCCCCAATCCTGACCCTGCACCTCAAACTCCACATCCATCCATGTCTTGGACACCCCTCACAAGGCATTTATTCAGCAGTGTATACAACAGCTGTGTGTGTTCCTTGTAGAGAATGCTTATGTCTATAATGTGTCTTCAAAGTCATTACAAGCTCCCTCTGTAACAGGGAGCAGTCCGGTGGGGCTGCTGCCCCTTTAAGAAGGGGGCTGTGGGTGCCAGTCAGAGGGCTGGGTGCACCCAGGAGTGTGGCAGCACCAGCCCCAAAGCTGGGGACCAGCCTGTAGGGAGCACAGACCGAGAAACCGCTGTGACGGAGTGGGCAGGTTACTGGCCCTTTAAGGCTGGAAGAGTAGAAGCCTGGCCACGCCCACTCTGCTGTATATAAGGAGATACTAGGAAGCAAGGAAGGAGTCCTTGCCAGGGAGCCAAAAGAGCAACACCTCCCTGAAGAAGCCTTCCTGCTCTATGCTATCCAGGGTGCTGAAGGCTGGAGAACCAGAGGGACCCAGGCAAGTGGGAGAGACTTTGCCCAGGAGGGAGCCTCTTGCCTGGGGAAGGCTTGGCTAGAGCCTGGGGGCTTTGAGGCCTTGCTGGATGGACTTCGGGGGTTGATACTGTGGTGCTCCTGTGCCTGAGAGAGACAGACCTGGGCCTGCAGGGTAAAGGCGACTGAGCAGGCAGCCCCAGAGACTGTGTACACTGGTTATGTCCAATAAAGGACTGTGGACTTAATACCCTCTGAAAGTTTGATGTAGAAATCTACAGAATCTTTAAGGGGTTTGTGTAACTCTTTTTCCATTATCCAAAAGTTCTCAATATACTGTGGGGACACCACACATTTGGCCTCAGATTGTAGCAGCTTTGGTCTGGCTAATTGATTTATTGAATTGATTTCTGCTCTGGGGGGAAGTGCACCTTCATTTGATGGGCAGACCTGGAGAAGTAGAAACAGAAAACAGAATTATACATAATAACCCTTTTCTGGACTACCCTGAAAAATGCTATACACCGTTTGGGAAAGGTGGAGACACATTTGAAGAGTTTGATTTAGGAGTACAGTCAAGGTTGTAAGGATTTGTTTAATGCAGAAGAATTCCAAGTGGAAGCTCTAGCAGCAGAAAACAAAAAGCTGAATGAAGAGATTGCAAAACTTGAAACAGAGGGAAATTGAGTCCTATTGTCTTGAGTTGCTGAGGAAACTGAAATCTTCTTTGCAAGAAAACTTTCAGAAATTCCAGACTTACATGGACAATTTGAAGTCTCATATCACTCAGCTATTCCTGGTCAAAAATTGAAGGGAATTCTTGAGGAACTGGAAGCAGCAGAAATAGAAGCAGCTTTCAGACGTGATAAAAAGCATATTTACAAGTGGTGGCGGTGGCATGTGCATGCATCAGATGTGGCTTTGATGACAGCCGAAAAATGCCCTGTGCACGATTGAAGCTTTTTGGAACACTGACAAGTGTGCTCTGTCGATCTGCAAAAACCAGGTTGGTAAAGCGCACTTGTCAGTGCTCTGAAAAGCTTCAATAGCGCGTGGGGTGTCTTTCAGACTCCATGAAAGCTGTGCCTAATTTACGTGTGCATCCTGCCACCAGCACTTGTAAGTATACTTTTTATCATGTCTGCAAGCCACCTGAAGCAACAAAGCAGGAGAATGCTCATCTCTAGCACATCTTGGATAACAGAAAGTATTCAGCAGCCAACTGTAACAGATCTGCCCTGTACCAGTGTTAAATCATTGCAGAATGAGACATACAAACAGTCCACAGCAAGGCTACTTCACCTGAGCCTGTGTAACATTGTCCAAAGTCCTTTTACCAAAACCCAATTAGGCTATTAGCATTTTCCCTGGGCTGGACTGCTGTGCAAGCCATCAGGCCTGGTCCCCTGGGCTCACCACTTCCAGGCTTTTGGTTCTCTCCTTGGGATGCCTTCTATACAAGGCCTCTGGCCTGGCCCCCTTGGTCAGCCAGATCCAGGCTCCCTGGACAGTCCCAGGGTCCCTTGCCCAGCCTCTGGGCAAGCTCCAAACCTTCTCACCATTAGCTTGGGAAAGCGCTGCGGCTAGGGGTGTGCATAACAATAATGAAAATTGTCATTTCCATTATTGTTATTGCAATAACAAAAATGACAAATAATAATAATGAAAATAGAAATGAAAACAACATTTTGTTTTTGAAATAAAGGGGGGAAACTGAAAAACATATTTCCGGCTATCCTTTTTTGTTTCTTATTCAATTCTGTTGAAAATTGGGGAGATTGTACCCCCAATGGAGGGCATTATGTGCACCAATGTTCAAAATGATTAGATAAAGAGAACCGATTTTAGAAGCAATTGAATGTTGTGATTTTAAGAAAAGCTCCATACACATTCATGGCTACAATTTCTTTATCTTCCATTCACTTTGCATGAAACCTGTGAATATTATGTCCCTCCACAAGCTTAACACTCTTACCAATTTTCAGAAGGATTTGTTAAAGGTTCCTGATGTATGAGACATTAACTTGAAAATACATTTCCAGCTGTAACATTTTTATATTCCATCCTGTTTACAAGGCATGTGGCAGGAATGTAGTGCATACCTTTCCCGTCATCTCTGCCAAACAACAGGACCATTTGATAAAGGGACCCAATTTTATAAGCAATTGAAGTTGTTGCCTTGAAGACCATTATTCAGATAAACAGCAGCACATGCAGTGCCAGTCAGAGGCAGGCACCTGGCATGGCAGGGGGAGGGAATCTGTAGGAGGGAGGATGTGGAGCAACCCAAAGTACTGACAGACACATTCACTGGCCAATTACTGCATGCTTCCAGCTTTACAGGACCAATCGGAAGTGGCTCTTTCCTAAACAGATGCTTCTGACTTCCTAGTAACAAGTGGGGGAGAGATGTTGGGATGGTCACAGCATAGAATGAGGATATTTGGTTGACATTTCTGCTGTCCAATACCACAGTGACACGTAAGAGAATCCCTGGCATAGGCTCCTTATATGTTATTCAAGCATATAAGATTGAGACCCTTTACTACATCTTTATGATATTTTGCAGAGATGATAATGAAAGTGTGATATACAGCCCTGCCAAATTTCATGTACACTGGTTGGATTACAAAGGTGTTACAATCAGACATACATTTCTAAGTTAATTTCTTATACCACCAGGACCCTTTATCCAACCCTTCTGAAAGTTGGCAGAGATAGTAACTATGGGAAGGGGTGTAAAATTCCCAAGTCTCATCTACATTAAATATGAGGTAAAGAAGTTACATCTAAGAATGTATATGAAGATATTTGCAAAATAATTTAATTAAACTGCTTATAAAATTGGATTCCTTTATCCAATCTTTTTGGAATTTGGTACACATAATGCCTTCCATTGGAGGTACAATCTCTCCAAATTGCAGCCAAATATAATGAAAACCAAAAACGTTAGCCAAAAATGTGGTTTCCATGAAACCAATGGAAAACGAAAACAAAAGCAAAAACAAAAATTTGATATTTATGAAAACGAAAGCGACATATTTAAATAACAAAAACTAAAAAACAAAACAAAAACAACATGGACCCCTGGTGCACACCTCTATCAACAACTTGGTAGTCCAGCTCCCTCTGCTAAGCCCTGGGTTTCTTATAGATGCTAGCGTTAGCTGACTTTCTGCTCCAGCTGCCTTCACTCAGTTATCCCTTGAGAGTTTAAAAGTCCCTTTAGCTGGAGTGCATTGGCCAGACGCGGGGGAGCTGAGCACATTAACCCCTTCAGGCCCAGGTCCGCTCAGCCTGCTACACAAATAGGGCAATCATCCACCATTAACATGCAGGGGAGTTTTGCCATTGAATTTAATGGCAGAGGAGAGAATTACACCCTCAGAGAATGAATCATGAAAGAGAACAATTTCAACCAACTTTCAAGCTGACAAGGGAGTAGGAGGCAGAAGGACATCTCCTATGTAATGAGGAATTACAATATGCTAGAGACACAGAGATAATTGAGACACAACTGACAGAGTATCACAAACTGGCTTGAATGTTGAAACTAAGCTCCATTAGGATTCCAGAGAATTCCAAAGGCCGTGACTTGGAGATTAAGTTTAACCCTGAGGCAGGAGCGAATTGTCTAGTCAAATGCAGAACTCGAATTAATGCTCCTCATATGGAGCTTATAAACCAGACTGAAGAAGAAATTAGAAAATACACCCAGGGAAATGGGTTTGAAGGATACATTGGAACTATAAACAGGGGTGTGCAGCAGGCTTATCATTTGTTTTTGTTTTCAAAAAACCCATTCATTGTTGAAGGTTTTCCTAAAGGACTCTACAATTTTCATTTACTTTCTCATTATATGTTATTAAAAACAAAAAACCCCAAATAATTCTGCATGTGCAAATGGCCGCCAGGGCCATTCTGTACATGCGTGGCCCTTTTCCAAAATGGCACTAACATTTATCTAAAGAACAGCTTTGTGTTCTTTAGATAAATTAAGGTAGAAACACTGGGTACATGGAGCTCTAGAAACATCAGTCCCGTTGATAACTTTGCTTAATAACTTATTAATAATGTAATAACAGATTATTAATAACTGCTTAAAAACAGGGCCGGCCCAAGGGTTTGAGGGGCCATGTGCCAAGCCTTGCTGCAGGACCCCAAAGGCTGGTTGGTCTGTCGGCGGCAAAGCCACCGGCAGACTGACGGAACCTTATGGCTGGCAGAGCTCTATGGACGGGCTTGTACATTGTAGCGGAGCCTCCAAAAATCCAGCAACAAGGAGTTTTCAGCAGTAATATCTGATGGACAGAACATTAGTTTACACTGGGAAATCTTTGCTGCTGAGTAAAACCCTACCACTTGGAGACTGAGAGAACCCTCCTACTAGCATGTCACACAGTCCAAAGTCTGACCACAGTCGCAAAAAGGAACATATGATCACATCACACATGACCAGAGAGGGAACAAACATGCACTGAAATTTACAGCTTGCTTGAACGTTCATTTTCAATTGTGCGCGCCCGCCTAACATGCATCCCCACTCACCCCCCACTCATCCCCACGCATGGAGTAACCGGGGGAAACGGTGATTACTATGTGGGTGTGGATGAGTGGTGGGTGAGTGGGGATGCGTGTGCAGCCATGTGCATGCCCCATCCATACACTGGCATGCCCACGGACCCCCCCACCCGGTGGAGCCATGTAAAAATAGCATGTGAAGAGCCACTCGAAGAACAGAAGGTTGCTACCTTGTAAATAAGGTTTGAGATGACTCTGAACATTCTCACAACACCCACCCTTCCAGCCTCACATGGAATTTTTTCCTTCTATTTCTAGAAAGGGTTGAAAGGAACTGTCATTCTGAGGGGGGAGAGTGCTTTTTATACTACAGAAGCTCGAGACCATCGTGGCTATTATTTGAATAGGATGAGCATAATGTTAGGTGCCATCTCGAAGAACCTTATTTACAAGGCTACAACCTTCTGATCGCTCACATGGGGAGGAGCTGTTTGTAAACAAACAGCTTTATCTACCAGTCCGATCGGTTGCCCCATCTGCTGCTGCTGCAGTGCTACAGGAAGTGGTGGAGGGGAGGGGAGGAGGGGCATGTGTCAGCTGGCAGGGGGGATCCAGGGTGGCAAAAAAACAGGACGGGACAGGCGGCCGGGCTGCGGGCTCTGCTACCAATGGGGCTGGGGGAAACAAATTTAAACGGTGGCATCCCGACTCCATCTCCAACCCACGACGGCGCAGGGCCCTTCCCTTGGAGGTCGCTGCGAGGCACTGTGCCTGGGCACCGGTGGCACATGCCTCGGGCCGGCCTTGCTTAAAACTGAATTTCTTAATAATTGAATTAGTTAGATTTACAAGATCTGCCCTGAGCTCTCCACTATGCCCCCTCCACCTCCCTTCACTCCTTTCCCTCCCCTTCCAATAGCTCCTGCCATCCTCTCTTCCTTCTCTAAAGGAATGGAGGAGGAAACTGCTCACTTTCTCAACTCCTCCAAACTCACCACTTGATCTTCTGACCCATTTCCCACTCACCTCCTTGGTTCCATCTCCTGTGCTGTCATCCTCTTCATCTGTCACATCCTCAATCTATCACTTTCCACTGTAACCTTCCCTGCTGCCCTCAAACATGCAGTGGTCACACCATTCCTCAAAAAACTGTCACTGGGATCTAATTGTCCTGCTAGCTGTCGCCTCCAAACTGCTTGACCTCCACCTAGACTTCCTCACAACTCAGGCCATTCTTGATCCACTCCAATCTGGCTTCCACCCCCACTATATTCCACAGAGACAGCTCTTGTCAAAGTCTCCAGTGACCTCTTCAAGGCCAAGGGGGGCTCTTTTCTCATCCTCCTTGATCTATTCGCTGCTTTTGACACTGTTGACCACCATCATCTCCTTGACACTCTAGCTTCCTTTGGATTTTGGGATTCCGTCCTATCTTGGTTCTCTTCTTATTTCAGCTGTTCTTATTTCATTTCTTATTTCAACTCAAACTCAACATGGGTAAAACTGAACTCCTTATCTTCCCCCCATCATCCTTCCTCTCCCTCTTTCCTGTCAATCCTCATCGACGGGGTCACCATCCTTCCCATCCCCCAAGCCCATAGCTTAGGCTTCATCTTTGACTCACACCCCTTTCTTTTGAACCCTACATCGACTCTGTTGCCAAATCCTGTCACTTCTCCCTCCATAACATTGCTAAGATTTGCCCTTTTCTTTGTGTCTCCTCTGCCAAAACCCTTGTTCATGCTCTGGTCATCTCTCGCCTCGATTACTGTAACTTCCTTCTCACTGGCCTGCCCTGCTCTCCCCTTTCTCCCCTTATCTCCATCCAAAACTCTGCTGCCAGGGTCATCCATCTCACCCATCACTTCAACCACGTGCAGCCCCTCCTCTCCTCTCTTCACTGGTTCCCCCTTCCTGACCGAATCCTGCACAAGCTCCTAGTCTTCACCTGTAAAGTTCTATATTGCTCCCCACTACCTTTCCATGCTAATTTCCATCCATACTCCAGTCTGTGAACTCCGCTCCTCCTCTGTTCCCTCTCTCTTCCTCCCATGCCTCCCCTGCTCCCCTAATCACCTTTGTCCCTTCTCCCTAGCTGTCCCCCGCGCCTGGAACTCCATCTCTGCCCATATCCGCCTTGCCCCCTCCCTTCGTACCTTCAGATTCTTTCTCAAGACACACCTCTTCCGCTTTGCCCTCCCCGACTCCTCGCTCCCCTCACCTAACTCGTGCTGATACCCTCCATTCAGTACAATCTGTTACCTAAGGTCTGTGGACTCATATCCTCACCACATGGACCAGCCAGTCATCATTCTCAATGTAACCAAGCTAAGCGCGTGCACCTGGGACTTCGCATCTTACACTCCTTGTCTCTCCCTCTGTTCCCCTTCCTTCGTTTCCCCACCCCCAGCCCCCATCTCTCAGATTGTAAGTCCTACGACAGGGACCGTGTCTATTCCATTACTTTGTACAGCACCAGGTACATTGCTTGCGCTATATAAATGCTTGCTAATAATAATAATAATAATTTCTCCAACTGTACATTTACTGTATCCTATGATGGGTCCTCCTCCACTGTTGTCCCTCTCTGAGTTGGTGTCCCCAAGGACTCAGTCCTGGGCCCTTTTCTCTTCTCCCTCTACACCCGGTCCATTGGTGATCTGATCTCCTCCCATGGCTTTCTACCATCTTTATGCTAATGATTCACAAATCTACCTCACTGCACCAGAATTCTCCACAGTATCCAGTCCCAAATTTCAGCTTACCTGTCTGACATTGCCGCCTGGATATGTCGCTACCACATTAAATTTAATATGTCCAAGATGGAAGTTCTTATCTTTCCTCCTAAACCCACTTCTCTCCTCCCCTTTCTCTCTATCAGAGTAGAACACACTGTCATCCTTCCTGTCCCCTCAGCCTGTGACCTTGGGGTCATCTTTGACTCTGCTCTCCCCTCCTCTGCTCACATCCAAAACACTGCTAAAACGTGTCACTTTTTTCTTTATAACGTTACTAAAATTTGTCCCTACCTTTCTGAACACACAACCAAAACTCTCATACATGCTATCATCACCTCATGCTTAGACTATTGTAACCTGCTTCTTGCAGCTCTACCACTTAACCATCTACCTCCACTATGAATGGGCGAACGCAGTTCGGAAGTTCGGAGTTCGGCCCGAACTCAGTCTGTTCGGATGACCGAACCCGAATCCGAACATGAACTGACTGAACAGAACTCCATTCCGAACGTCGAAATGACTGAACAGTTCGGTCAGTTCGGATTGCGTTCGGGTAGCAAAAAAAGGTTCACTGGAAGTTCAAACGTGACAGGGAGGGGTAGTCACTGAGGAGCAGACTTCCAGGCACCAGGGGTGGAGAGGTTTGCAAGAAACAAAATTATCTGCCTCCCCCCTTCCCAACACCTGAGCTAGTCACTGTTCTTGAACAGCAGGCGTTTCAGAAGGCTCCCTCTCTCCCAGCATTTCCCAGCTCCCCAATCCATTGCCATGTTCCTCCTATTTCACCCATCCAACCCATATACCCCATATTCTCATTCATTTATTTAGCTTAGCTTAGATAGAATTAGTGGTTATTTTTTGTTTTTACCCCTCCCTGTGTTCAATCTTCCTTCCTCCCTCCTCCCTCCCCCCTCCATTGAATCCTTTCCCTCTCCCATATATTCCATCCCAGATTCCCTTCCCTTCCCCTGTTTTTTCATTTAGAGTAGGATTATTAGATTGCTTTAAGTTTCATTTCAGTTTTGTACTGAAATGAAACTTAA